>JAUEJJ010000042.1:3879243-3894318 GCA_032164275.1 Synergus coniferae
GAAACTCTTTTAAAAGCTATTTCTTACCTATTCTTATCGAAAAAGTTACCTTTTCACCTTTTTAATGACAATACCTGATATTAATTAATTTTTAACCTAAATTTAGTAGACACTCTAACATAGACAACAAATATTTTTATCATGACCACGGAATTATCTATAAAATGTCTAATATAAAGTTACATATCCTCATCCACCCTACGTTCATTAGTTGAAATGGGTTCAAGGGTTGAATATACCCATTTATTGACTTTCATTGTAATTTTATTGACATGTACAATGCATGTGATTCTTGTGGTAGATATATGTACATATGACCAATTCATGTATTGATCAGCAGCTCTGTAACAGCTATTATGCAAGGGACGCATCAATCTGAATTATTGGCAACATGCTCTAGGCAATTTTAATTACTTTATATGGTAATTTTAATTACAGAAGCTTATTTTTGCGGTAAAGTGATTCAAGAAGTTTAAGAATTAATTATTTGTGAACTGGCATTTTGAAATAATTCCGAAATCAGAGAGAGATGCATGTGTATAAAATGTTGGAGAGAAAGGATACGATCGTCGCGGCAGGAGGGTTGTTGGTGCGAGCGAGTCATAGAGAATGAGAGGGAGGTAATAGGGGTGGAAATAGGGAGGAAAATGGCGCGAGGTGGAAAAGCAGAAAGGAGACGGACTGATAGAAGTCCGCGCAGTAGTATTAGCACGTGCTCGCAAACTCTGTGAAACTCCTCTGGCACTTCTCTCCCCCGCCCTTAATTCCCGCCGCCCTTTTTCCTTTACGTATTTTCCGCCCGTCCTGCAAGTTACCCCGCGAAGCCGACATTCGCCCTACGAAACACCGGGCCCGTGTCTCCCCATTTACTTGTTCGTCGGTACCTTCACTTCCCCTCCGACCCGATGCTCTTCCACATCCCTCATTCCCTCCTCATGTTCTCCTCTTGCTCCCACCTCCCCCTGACACCCAACACCCTTTTCGTCCTCCTTTCCCTTTACCCCCAGGCCACTCTTCAGAACTCGCAGCGGTGCGCGCCTTGCAAACGACACGACAGCAGCTCTGCGATTATCTTTTGTCCGATCGTATACTATATATCGCTACGTTGCGCATAGGTTTCGAATGGTTATAGGTTCAATGTGGAGAGTAAACTGAAACTGTACTGTAGCGTCCTCGTTACTACACGATACATGTATTTTTTTGCGATGCGAGACTGACGCCACTCTTTAATGAAAAAAATTGCAACTTTTTGCATGACTGCTTGAGAAAAGGATTTGTGAAACCGTAAAAAAGTCGAGGGTCGGCGGTTGAGAGCGAGAAACAATGGATAAGGAGTACGCGTTTTTAGGTGTCAGAGAAGGTTTTATGTTTCCGAAAAAAGATGCCAAATTTTTTTTTTTCGGAGAAACAAATTAAGTGGAGGTAGACAAAGGGGTATAAGCACCATTTTGGCTAAAATAGTTTTGTAAAAGCATTACGTTGTACATGTTTCAAAATTCATGGATTGCGTCCATCGCCCTCAAGCGGGCACGTTATTTTAATCGGATTTTTAAATGAACATAAGGTCATAGGAGTTGCGCAGATGGATAGGAGAGCACAGTATATAGAGGGTGAGAGGTATATGAATAAATTATATCACTTAAAGTTAGAGTGAAAAAGATTTTTTTCTGGTTATAATCATTAAAGTCTAACGGTCGCAGTTATTTCAGTTGAAGATGGAAGGACAAGACATAGAATGGGAAAAAGCGAAAAAGAGGGCGAGATATTGTTGCGCCTTATATAGTTATTATATTGTTTGCGGATTTGATTTCTTACTTACATTACGTATTATTAAACATATAAAAGCATGTTTTTTGCCGACTACCTTTAAATTTTAATTCGTTGGAAGCTATAATTGAAGAAACTCGCGATGAGGTCCGAGGTCGTTTGCCTTTTTTAATTATCTTAGTATTACATAAATGCAAAATGGAAATCTTAACAATGCAGCTAATTGTCAATCTGAGAATTTGCTTTTGACGCATATGAATTCAAGAATACCGTGTCTTGACATTGAGACAAAAGAGGTCTAGGGTGAAATATTTCTCGTGTAAGGATTGAGGACAAATTATGTAAGATATTGAGGGGGTCTAGCAGTTTCTTACGGCTAGACTTCTTTCTTATTTTAAAATAGAAAGGAAAAAAGGAGAGTTTTACAAATGATCGAAATTACACTGAGAGAATCTAATCGTTAAATTTTACCGAAATACTTCGATAAAGCTGGAACAGAGAGACATTTCGTTTTCGTGAAGGTTTCACTTTTTCCTCGATAAAATAAATTACGTGAATTTTTATTGAAAACATTTTCCGTTTCTCATCTGTTTCCCCATTCAAACAACACTCTACCTTTCTTTTACGTATACATATTAAGTTACATATTTACATAGAATGTTAAGGCATGCACAAATATATTATATTTTAAAAATCTGAAAGAGAGAAAAATCATGTCAGAAAAAAATCGAAGCTTCTGGGAGAATTGAACTCGAGTCTCCATTGTAGCAGTCCAGTGTCTAACCTACTTTGGTACGTGAATCTATATTCAAATTTTACTCATACTCGTATATCGGTTTCATTCATGCTTACGATCCTGAAAGTACTATGAAGTTAGGAACTTCTTCGTTTTACCGAGACTTCGATAATTTCTCGCGAAGGCTAGTCAAAACCTCACGCACTTAAGTTTTTTAACATACTAAATTTTTACTTCGCACTCGTTAAAGTTTCACGGACTTTTCGTTAATCTATACCATTTGCTAGTTAATAAATATTAAAAATTATGTCAAACATTAACGAAATGTCTCTTTGCCCCAGCTTTACCGAAGTTTTCGGTAAAATTTAACGATCGAATTCTCTCAGTGTAGCATTTGAGACTGATCGAGATTTCGAGAGAATTCCTTATTTTCTCCTTCCTTTCATTTCACATCCACCTTTATGTTAAGATGACAGTCGATCAGGTTGTTTTAGAAAATCACATTGAAAATTTAACTTGTTGGATTAATCAGATAGAAGAAAAAATTCCTGGTCAAAAGAAAATCTTGATTGTTCTTGATACTGTACATTCTCTTGTAATCAAATGGTTTTGTTATCCCAAACAAAGATTTTTTAAAGTGAGAAATGGTATACATAAATGAATTGAAAACGTGATCTCAAACACGTGATGTCATTTGTCATACGTCACACTTCATTTTGAAATTCAATTGGTATCATCAGAGATGTGATGGATAAGAATTTATTAAGCAAGCAGAATAGCAGATAGGATGATTAAATGGGCAAAGAAATACTTTGTCATTATCGCAGGCTTCGAACTATACTGTTTTTGTGGCACGAGGCTATTTTTTTCTGTCAAATGCTGCATGATAATAAAAGCAAGCTACATCAATCGAGTTTTCACTTAACTGTTATTCATTATAATATTAATATTACTCTTTTTGTGCTTTTTAACAAAAAATATGCTACTTTTGAAGCTTATTTATTGTCATAGAGCAGTTTGAAGCCTGTTATCATGAATTTTTAAAAATAATTCAACATGTTGTGAAATCAGGATGATTATTTTATGACTGGCGTAATAATACCCAGTGCATTTAGCAGTTTTCCTGCTTTTCGCACCCTGGTCGAGTCTCGCGACAGTCGGGAAATCGTTTCTACGAGCTGGCAAAGAAACTTGGCACCGACTCAAAAGCATCGATTCTACTCCGCACGCCGTTCCACCTTTTGCATTCCCCTTGCATGCCGAATTACAGTAGCCTTCGCTTCGGGTGTTGCAAGCGCCCTCTTAAATCGTCACAAAGATTATCAAACATACCGGAAATTCCGTGAATATTCTCTTTTTCTTTTAGGAATTCAAGGGGGGCTAAAGAAAAAAAAAATGTTTACAGAAACAACTCAAAACAGAAGAAAACATAAAACTAAATTTGTAATTTGCAGTACTTTGAAGTTTTAAGTCGTATTCTGTACATAATTGCGATCTTATGATATGTATTATAATCTGAAAGTGAAAAGTGCCTCGAAGAGAAAAGAATAAAAGAGCTTTTTGGAAAGATGAACAATGAGAAATCAACTTTTAACGTTGAATTTTATAAGTAATCCAATAGAGCTTTCTTCGAGAAATATGTTTATTCACTGGAGAATCGATTTTTCGATGATGTGACTCAGATTGGAATGTCCGCTCTGTATAGGACCACTATGTGTACCTACCTAACTCGTTATCTCTCTAAACCTGCTGTAGACTTCTTGATTCCATTTCTGTATCATGGACTCTTGTAACTATGTAAGATTCTTGAAGATTTTACACGAAAACAATCAATCATATTTTAATTATCATCATGAGTATACGCGGAAAAAATTATTTATTGAAACTTTCGTCGACTCTCATCTCGACTCTCATCGACTTTTGGATATCCAAATTTCTTGAAACTCCAAAGGTTCGTATAGCTTTATGAGTTTATGCTGAGAATTATTCCTGATCTAAATTATACCTCTGATTATACTTACCCGGAAAAGATTCCTAGCCAGATGGAATACAAATATAAAAAACGATTGAAGTTTCCGTAGTTGACTGATGATTCAGATTATTTATCGGATATTTATATAACGAGATGGCAGTGAAAGTAAAGCAAGATAGGGGAAACCTGAAGGGGTGGATGATTATGAAGGCTGAACTGCGTCAAGCTGATCGATTGAAATTGGACTTGTGGAGTCGCTTGGAAATGAAAAATAATAATAATAATCTAGTTCGCCCTTAAAAAGCGCAACACAATATCCCTTGGATGTGGAGTGTGATCTTTCTCTTTGATATTTCTCGAACATAACGAATACGATCATTTGGCAATGACGCAGGTGAGAATCTAGAAAGGGTCCGATTATATTCGTACTTTCCCTTCGTTCCTTGATGAAAGTGAATACCTAAAACTTGCTCGACAACGCCGGAGAAATTCTTTAACGGTGTTTCAATTTACCACTGTACAAGGTTACTTTTGCTGATTTTTCAATGAATTGGGAACAAGTGTTTACATTCCTTAATTTTATTTTTCACGCGATTAGTTAAAACTTCTTGACTATAAAAGTTGCGGTTAAAGAGATAAATGAAATATTAATGAAAATATGGAAATAATCAGTTCATTAGACACACTGGCAATGATAGTTCGTTTTTTTTTTTGTAATTTTCCGTTATATTCCCACTCATCAGTACTGCTCTTGAGCAGGTAAAGTTCCCCCACCACCCCATCCGAACCGCTTGATTTCTCCTACCGCGAACGATTCCCTATTCGTCTCAAATAAATCCATCTCCGTTTTGTACTATCTTCCGTCACTCCTCATTTCCCAAAAGCATCTCTCCATTTATATTCCCAACGATTCCCAACTTCCTGCCACACTTCGCACATTCACTCCTCTTACTTATCTCGAGGTGTCCTTTTCCTGACAAATTGGAAAGAACATCGCACAATGTTGTTTATCCTCTTGCAGTGGCATTTTTTCGGATGCAGTGAAGATAATTTCAAAATAAATTTTTTGAAATCACCTCAGTATCCATGTAGTCATTTACATTTTACGCCCTGGTGGATGTCAGCTGGTGGGCGAGGGGGGTGATTCGATGAGAAGAGAAGGCACGTACGGCTCACCGAAGGCCCTCGACCGCGGGTTGAGTTGTGCAGAGTTGCGCGTGTTGGGTAAGTTGTGGGCGGGGTGGAGTAAAGGGGGAAAAGCGGCTCACTCGTCGCGAGGGGAAAGGGGAAAGTGTGAGGGTCGAGGGGAGCCGAACCGACTGCTGTTACCAGCGAGCGGAGCCGAACGAGCGAGAATTGTGGAGAGGGATACGAGAACGCAGCACGAAGACGACGACGACGACGACACGACTGCGACGAGAACGACCGACCATCTTGCACGTTCAATGCAGCAGGACGCGAACTCTCGTCCAGCGACGTCGATTTTCCTCAGTTTTTTGCGATCTAATCACCGCCACCCCCGATTGGCGGGAAAACTTAATCAACCGCGTGCTCCACAACCATCCACGTGGTTCTACGACTTCTCTGTGTTGAGCTGAGTCAGTGAACAGTGTATGTGTGTATGTGTGTGTTTGTGTGCATCTGCTGTGTATCCATGTATACATGCACAGAAGCTGCAGTTGTCCGAAAATCTGTGATTGTGTCAGTAGTGAGACACACAATCTACGGTGTGTAGATGTGTCGCGTGCGAGCGACAACTGTGCGTGTGTGTGTGCCTCACCTGTAGGTGCATAGTGGATATATCCAGTTGAATTAACGTGAATACCTGAGAATATGGAATCTCGTCTTGCATTTCGTGTGTAAGAACAAGGATGTGATTGATACACCTTTGTGCGATCCTTTGATCCTGTGCAGTGTTTCGAATTCAGTGTACGGTACTACGATTAGACCACGTGGTGGTTGTGCCCAAGGAAAGTAATTGTAGTAATTGCTATTCAGTGCATTCGGTGTTTTTATTCAGTGTTTCTCCATGAAGATCTACAATGATATCGTTCTACTTGAGTAACGTCTTTGGTATGTTACATCTTTAGTAATATGCACCATCATCAACCTGAAGAATAGAGAGTATTCAGCTCTACACAACTTAACTGAACCGTCGTTTCTTGTCACCGCGTCACATTTTGAAGCAGTTTCTGAGGAACCTTAGTTTGGCGAGTCAGTGGAGATTCATTTATCGCTGGTTGTTGGGTCCAAGGCGCTACGGGATTGAGGCTAAGTTGGACTTTCCGTGACGTCATTTTACTGGTGATGGTGATATCGACCGAGTGTGCGTGCATGTGCGTGACCCGTGTGACTCGTTCGTGCCTACCTACGCTCGTTCGCTGAGAGCTGAGCGTGAACCTGGAGCAGGAGACCGAGGGGAAGAGGTAGAGGAATCGCTCGGCATTGCCTGATCCGCCTCGAGATTCGTTCCAAACGGTCGAGCTATTATGTGCGTATGTACACGATCCATACTTTCCTACCCTATAGCTTTTACGCCTCGTTTAGCCTAAGTTCTAGCTCTTATCCAACTATCGGCATAATACGTTGTTCGATTTAAGTCACTGCACCGGGAAACCGGGAAAAATGACCGGGAATTTCAAATTTTCCGCCAAATTGACACTCTGAATCAGTAAGATGTTTATAATCGTCAATGGGAGAGGCATACAAATTAGTATGTCATATTAATCAATACGTCGTAACAATCAGCAATGTATAGTCAAGAGAGTCATAATTACGAGAACTTTTACAAATTTTTTTTTTAAATGGTCATTGATTATGGTAGAAAAGTAGGTAGGTAGGTAGGTAGGTCATTATTTTTAAAGATAAATAATTCTACCATTCTACCATAATCAATGAACATTTAAAAAAATTTGTCAATATATAACATTTCTATATAATTATATTATAAATAATGTATTAATTAATTACAAATAATTTGTTAATAAGACAATCTTTTTAGGCCTTATTTTCAAAATTGTCGCATTACAATCTACTAAAGAAAGACTAATAGTTTCTCAGGAGGAAGTATATACGTACTCTAGTCGCAGACATTTTAGACGTAGAAACGAGGGTGATGGAAAGACTTGTGACGTTTGGGTTTTATATTACGTGATTTGAGAAATAATGTCAATGTAAGTGTCAAGTATGATAAACTTGCAAAGTCTTCTAGGATTGATGTCATTAGTAACTAAGAATTTCGTACAAGAGTGTTACTGTACGTTGATTATATTTAGAGCTCGGCAATATAGTTCTTATCTTCTTCTTCGAAAGTCCGACTTGAATTCGTCGTAATCAGCTACTTTTTGGGTAAATTTAGTTACCTTTTAATGAATTACTAATTAGAAACCACTAATAAGTGAATTTCTAATATTTCGGTCACATTTTTAATCCATACACATTTATAGTTGTTAATCTTCCTTTCGAGAATAAATAGGATTCAGAGGTGAACTATAAATTCAAATGACCGGCCATTGCCCTGCCATCAGGGATGGGAATTTACAACCTGCTAGACACATCATTGGCTAATTCAGGTTTGAATTAGCGACCCGTTGGTGAATATAGAATAGTTTCTCTCTTTTTCAATATTATCCAGTACTCGCAATTTACTATGCATATGTTGTTCTAAGATTATAACGCTACTCCGTATTCCTAATTATAGTGTGAGCTGAACAGTACTGTATTAATTTAATATTATTATTGCAAATCAGTACCATATACTGTCAAATTTACTACTTTGCAGTAATCTAGATTGTTTATTTGTGATTATATATCCTGAAAGAAGTTATTCGATTATGCAGATATTGCGCGTTGACATTTATGATTATATTATGTGCGTACGTCACAATAAAATAAAAATGTGTTTAAGCATGCATCAAAAGTATCGCAGAGGCATTTAAAGATTTTTTCGTTCCTCGCTGGTGACTTTAGTAGGAAATAATGTAGACCCGCAAACGTAGCTCGTTTACTCTGGTCGCTCTTCTGGAATTTGTCGCTTTTGTCTCGGGTTGTGCAGGGCGTACCCTCGTTATAAATACGTGCGAAAGCACGTAGTGAATAGCGGATTACGGTGCGATGGCGGCGAGAGAGAAACGACAGTGCCGCCGCCACAGAGTGCATCAGTTTAAGTTTAACTTTAAACGGAACATCGGACGGAAGCGATGATTCTTTTTTCATGACGACTCGGCGACGCGCTCTGACGGCTCCTTGTTACGCTCCTTGGGCACCTCTTCAGCCTCAGCAGACATCGCACTTAGTTCTAACCTTGCTAACTAAAACAACGAGATTTTTAAATTCCAAAAGTGGGTCTTCATTTTAACATGCATTCATCACTCGCGTGCACATGTCTCTTGAAAGAGTATTTTGAGCTGAAATATGTTGTATCTGAGATATCAAGCTTTATATGAAGATTCTGTCGTAAGAAGGACCTTATATTTACATGTATGTACAGGAAAAGTGCAGAAATTTTCTGAGAAGTTCGTGGACAAAATTTAGTAGACACTGATTGAAGAACTCAGTTGTCGAGACATTGATCTGGAAATGAATTTGTAGGATTTTGTAGGAATGTTTACTTAAAGTGGCGAAGAAGTCAGTTTCTAAATCTGTATCTGCGATGCTGAAGGCGTTCACAACTCCAGATTTATGACCCTATTTTCTAAAATATCTATAAAACCTGAGTACTGTAGTCTATAACTCCGTATTACTCGCACCTTTACTGTCTACCCCGTAAATGTTTGATAGTGACATTTTGTATTACTCGGTTAGGGAATGTTATGAACTCTGAGGAAATTCATTCCTCTATGTACAATTATAACATCTCGACACAAATTACCCTTGTGCACGCACTTTAGTCAATTTTAAAATCAACATCTTTTTGCCAATAGAATTGGGGCCAAGGTGCTGCTGATGAATAACGCTATTTTTTAATCACGTTTCTATACTCCTAGTGGAAGCGTGTTTGATTAGATAAAGTTGTCTATCTTTTTATACGTAATGAACCAGATAAATAGAATAGCGCGGATGTGGACACATATATATCTGAATTAACCATATAATCAAATATATCATGTATGAAATGAAAACCTTGACACTTCTGAGTATATTATGTATGTATACCATACTTTTTTCCATTACATATTTGCAATTGTTCTCTAATACTTCTCTAGACCTTCTTGTTTCTTGCATCGCACGTTCTCTGAAATGAAACGCGTTCTCAAATAGGGAACATATAAAGTTTTGTGCGACTATAGCCGCTACAAAAAACTTGGGTTGAGCGTCGAAACCTTCGTCTTACGCTCATCGACTTCTCCTCTTATTCTTCCCCCCGTTCTCCGCCTCCTTCCTCATAAAAGCAGACACCGGGCAACAAGAACATATCCATACATTGAAAGTTGGAGACTCGTTGCCCGGTGTTGTTGCTTTGCTTTTGTTCGTCGACGCGGTGCGAATCGTGCATGAGTCCTTCCGTTCAAAGTGAAGGTGAGCCCGGTTTCAAGATATTATGCATGTAACTTCTGCCTATATTGGATCCACGTAGAATCGGTCCTGAGAACTTTCGATATACATACGTTATAATTTATACGTGTCTCTCGAAGGACAGTCTACTGCGGCGCTCCTTGCCATCGTTCTTCTTTCGTGAAATCGGATCGCCAATTGCGCTTTATAATTGGATCCTTCTTACATAGGAAACTGTTCTCTCATACACTGTCGGTCAAAAGTATATTTAAACTACCCGAGATGATATATTGTGGTGATTGTGGTGTTTTGTATTTTAATCTATGATTGCGGTGTGATTGCATGTCTTAAATATTGATTTTACCTTTTGTTGTAGGAAGGGAAGATTGACTCTTCTACGCTATGATTCCCCGCTAAAGGAAAAAGGTTGAAACGGGTGACTGAAATACCGTTAGTTCCCAGTTTCCTCTCGTTATACTACTATGCGCACCCTATAGAGTATATATATATATATAATTATATATATATATACACATTATATATATATATATACATACAGTATACTCCTTCCTGTGATCCGTTCGTTAATTATCAGCCGCGTATTATAGCACTTTCCTGGCACGTGCCCCACAATTTTACCATGATATGTCGACACGGCCATACCACGATGAAAGCACCAGTTCTCGTTGGATCACTGATGTTAAGCAGCGTTGGGTGCAGTTAGTACTTGGATGTGTGCTGTTGTCATTCCTTTACCTTACTTTAATTAATGTACGTTACTTGGTCATGGCCGTATATGCAAAGCTTTAGAAGCATGCATAAGCCAATGTACCAAAATAATAACATTTCAATTAATGGTGATTTTACAGCCATAATAGTAGAAGTTGGAAGAATTTGATTTTTTGCCCAAATTATCGCGTACCTAAATGTCAAAATTCGGGAACCCTTCCTGGGAATTGTGAAAACATTTTTCCAATTGGTTTCGTTCAAAAATATTTTGTTCTATGTGAACCAATCAAACAATCATTTATTATCTCCATATTTAAGGGGATGTTTCACCCCGTTAAACTACTTTTTTGTAGATTAAAATATATTTAAATATATTGAAAAAAAATGTTTTTTGAAAACTGGATTTTTTCAAATCTTTAGTAATTCTTTAACATCACTTGAAATCTCTTCGAAATCTTTTAAAATCATATAAAATCGTTTCAATCAATTGGACTGGTTTAAATCGCTTTAATCCCTGATTCTTACCTAATATTTTTTTATTTAAAAAATCACATTTTCACCTCTATAATTAATGACAATAAATACTATGACGATTCTATCGTATAAAAAGGGCTTTACATATGTATGTATATTATTTTACAAGCGGGAATTGTCCGGGAATTTGTTGGACAAAATTGATTAGACTTTATAAAATTTATTATGTTTATGAATAAACATTTTCATCAATTTTCTAGAAACTTATGAACAATAAAGGATCTTGCGTTGTTGCTGTTCGGAAATTTGTGATGCATTTTATTAATTAAAATCCAATTTTGCAGCGAGTCTGTCTAAAATTATACCGAGATGATAAATTTATTACACTATGTGAACGGTACACGTTACTAGAACCTTTCAAGAAACAGACAAGCGAGTTATCTTGAAACTGTTTGCAGGTGCATCGACCTTTGTTCAGTTTTCGCGAGAGGCGGTCATTGTTCCGCGACTGAACTCATGCGAATCGCATTTTCGGAATTCTAGGAAGATTAGAATACTTCGCGACAATTGTTTTTATTCAAACATTGATCAAGTTTCAGAGTATTGAAATTTATCACGATTGACTGATATACTGAAAACTTTTGGATGTATTTTAAAGAAGGTAACGATGAATATTTCTTATAGCTTCGGTGAGCAGATATCTTTTAAGGTATAAAGCTGCTTTGGCATCAGAACGAATAGAATTCTCTACTTGAAAAATCAATACCTTTAAACTTTGTCAGCTTACGTATAGATACTATTCATTTTCGGCCACGTCACGCTCTATTTGCACCTGCTCATGAGGGATCATTTTACTGCTCGTTAAGGTCATTGCGTTAGCTCTGAGAATCGTTTACTTGATCGCTATGCCAGTGTATGTACAAGTGATGTCTACTTGTTCACATACACTGTTTCATAAATGCGCGCGCTGAAAACCAACTATGAGAGGGAGCGCGGAACGGGGATGCCAAGGAGACTGCGTTAATGAATATCGCATCAAAGCGAATTGAAAAGGATGATAATTTGTCACAGAAAACTAACATACGTAGCTATTGAAACGGGTGATTCAAATAATGAAGAAGCAAAATAATCCTGTAATCCTTTTTTTAATTAAACCAAGTAGCTAACTTGATTGAAAGACTCTTTCGCAACAATAATTTATGTATGTATTATACTTGGAACAGCAAGGTTTAAATAAAGGTATCAGTTTCGGATCTGATTTCACTACATAATTGGGTGTACATTTTTCGGAAAAGGAATATATTTTAAAGGTGCGCTGGTCAGATCAGTGTAAATGAATCCTGGCAATGAAGAAATTTCAAATTGAAAATCAGGGAAAAGTTAGGAAAATTTAAGGGCAATTGCAGAGTTGAATCTTGTGGCCACCCTAGTTTTTCTTATTTCAAACATTTCCATCAAAACGATTCAATCCTGGTTCAAACTTGTTCTCGCTTGTTCTTCTTTCCCGAGTTAATCGAAGCGAGGACTAAGAGAGGAAGGAAGAGTAATTGCAACGTAAGAGTGACACGGCGTCGGTTGGCGTCGGCGTCGGCGTCGAAAAATCTATCTACGTCTTTGTCAGTACTTCAAGTAAAGTTGCCATATTCTTGCTCTCGCTGCACTTTCGTAAATCGCTCTTGGAACACTTTATTCCTTCTGTAATCAGTAGGTCTTTCTCTGTCATGCTTACTCTTATGAAGTCTATTGCTCTCTTTCCCACACACTCCCCGCCCCCTCTCAATTTTTCACTCTATCTCTTTCCCTGTCGCGATCTTTAGTTCTTTATCTCTCTTCAGTGAACTCAGTGAGCCAAGCCCAAAGACCAAGGTGCGTCACGCTCAGAAATATGCGTACCCTCCGCTCTCTCTCCCTTCGTCAGACTGACGACAACACATGGATAAGTACTAAATGGCTTCCCTCTTGCCATAAGTGTACTGCCTGTGATATCTATATGTTCGTATCTAATGTCCGTTTTATTTCAAGCGAATCATGTCGGTAAAGGCACCACTGACATAAGAAAGAAAAGTCTGTCGAAGTAGAATTGAATACAGAAATTATATGGTACACATGTATTATATACATATTCTAATCTTTTCCTTTCTTGTTTGTTTTAGGTAAGTGAAAGTTATGGATCTATGAACTCTCATCAACATGTCGGTGAGCGATAAAATAGTTATTACACTGCAGACAAAATTTTCTCGTTATTGGTACATTCTATCAGGCTTTAACATTATGTTTTACACTGTGTTGCTCGACCACAATGTTGGCAAACCTGGATTGGACTAGAGCGACAATTTCTCTTTACTGACAAGTCTGGTCGACAATCGCGTGACCACGAATGTAATTGAGCTCGCAGCGAGACGGTTTAATAAGCTCATATGTGTGCGTGCCATAGCCTGATTTTTCAAGGATTCAAAGAAGGCCTGACGCGCTAATTTTATTCGCTTCGCACTTTTCACACAAACGCAGTGCCACTCCACCTAAACTGGAATGCGCGCTTTTTATTTTGTGGAGGGTTGTATTGTGAAAAAGGAATAAGGCAAGTCTTAGAAATAGGTAGTAATGATGTTTTAGAAAAGGAGAAAATTCATAAAATGAGGAAATTCATAAAATCATTTAAAGTTCAACGGTTTTAAAGAGAGATGAATCTGAATTGAAAGAGAAAAATGCTGAAAGAGTATTCTACTCCTTTCTAATGTCCCACTTCTGATTATTGTAAGGAACTGGTTTTAATCAATTGCAAGTAGAATTCGTAGAGGCAGTCGTGCATTAAATTTCGGCTGAATTGTGCCAGTCTTGACGCTCTCTCGATTTAATATTTGGTTATTTCCAATAAAGAGGCGTACTCGACCCGAAAGGTCACGCACAAAAACATATAACCCGATGGTTGCTTGTGGATTAGAAACGATTTACGTTTCCCCATGTTCAGACCCTAGTTGCATGTTATACAAGGGCACTGATGGTGCTCTCGTCACCCTTAGATTCCTTGCCCAAGTATCGATCTTTCACAATGAAAGTTCAGATGCCATACTTCCCTAATCCTAAATCAGGCCTTCATAAAGCAGCGCGAGTCAGAAATTCTGGTAAAATATTTTTTCTGGTTGAAGTAACTATGGATCAGCTACTCCAACAGTAATTTAACTCTGTTTTACATATTCTTTCTTTATCTTAGAGATATAAAAGTATAATAAAATAAAAGTATAATCTCAAATAAAGCAGTTTACAGTTTCCTGAGTGTTTGCTTACGTTTTAACGTAACGCACCTGTCCAATATAGAGTGACGTGAAACACCTGCTTTTGTTGCAGGGCTATTACAGACTATATTTTCTGTGAAAACACATTCTTCTAGTTTTTACCATCCAGAAGTAGCTTCGAATTTTCCCTATTGTTTGAGCTTTTTTACGACCTTAGATTTTTCTTGAAGTTTCTTTAAGGTATTTAAAAGGATTTTAGGTTTAAACTATATATTATTCGGCAATAGTAATAATTTAGGGAAATTTAAGTACATAACAAATAGCATATTCTAAACTCGTCCTTCGTTCTCAATTTCGACGCTTTGACAGTTCTTCCAAGTACGTTTTACATATACTCTCACCGCACACCGCTATAACCATTCAAAGCATTGATGAAACCATTGAAACATGATCTTATATACATTAATAACAGCTGTGAATATACGCCAGATTATTTTACAATGGCGCACAACACAGATTGTTATTTATTCCATGTTTGTGAGGAAATTGCTTGTTTGAAGCAACCAAAATATGGGAGGGCCATATTTTGCATATTTGACAAAAATTCAAAACTCCTAATTCATTTTTAGAGACCCCTATTTTATGCGAAACGCATAATCGCATAATGTCTC
>JAUEJJ010000042.1:3928038-3939657 GCA_032164275.1 Synergus coniferae
ATTATAATTAAGGGCATGTGGTAATTACCATCATAAGAGCAAATTTAGTTTCCGTAGCTTTAAGTTCGCAATAATAAATATTCTTTGCTAAAATTAGGTCATTTACTTCGGTTTCGTATAGACAGAGGTAAATGACCTAGTTTTAGCAAATAATATTTATTATTGCGAGTGTAAAGTTGGAGAAACTAAGTTGTTCTTATGGCAAACTATCACATACCCTTAAAATAATTAAAAAAGCCTACAGGGATATAGTTTATAATTAAATTAGTTATTAATATTCCGTATTTATGTTTTCCGTATTTTTGGTTGGTTCAAAAAATTATTGATCTAAAATATATTTCTATAAATTTTCCAGAAATTTGATGGTCGGGCGCGCTTTAAAGCTTGATTGAAGGCCAAAATTACATTTCAGATATGTATGTATTTAAAGAATAAAGGTCTTGTATAAAGCCAATATTGTAGTCGACAGGTCAGCCAAAATCGATGAGGGTTGTTCACCTTTTCCTTTAATACTTACTACATACAAACTCAAACTTCTCTCACCTGTTGGCAAGTTGCCGATTTAAATATTAATATTATATTTTTACTGCATTCTACTTTCTGTGCCGTGAAGCCGCATCAATGGATCGATATAATCTCTAACCTTTATCAGCAATTGCGATTTACGACCTAAATCTCCAAACAGGGATGACATAAAACTTTAGTTATTTTTTAAAAGTTCAAATTGTTAAAAATCTAAAAATTCATGGAAAATGAAAAAATAACGTTTTATATTTATATCTCTATAAAAGTTTCCATAATATATATAACTGATTATTCTCTATACGCCCCTTCATATTGGTTTCAAACGTCACAAAAGTAAGTGCGTCCAGATTCCTTTCTGGTTTATATCACAGTTAGTTTTATCAAAAGCAGTATGTTTTCAAAAAGAGAAAAATACGCTTACGTGTCCCAAAAATAAATTAGGAATAATTTCGAAACAATTCAAAATATGAGAACAAACTCGATTGGATCAAATCATTAAATTTAACTGACACATCTTTCAGCATGAATATATTCATAAAAAGTATAAATTAAAATTGTAGAAATACAAAAAGTAAATTTCCAAGGTTTGTGACGGGCATAAATTTAAATAATACTTGAAAGACTTTATAAGTAGCAACAAGATAATATCTTTGCATTTGCAATTGAAATTACTTCATCTCTTGAAATTAAAAATCTTTAAAATCATTAAAATCATTAAGTATTTAATTAATATTAATCATGTTTAACAGAAATTATTTCCGTAATCCGACTTTTGTTTAAATTTTTAAAAACAGCTCCACAACAGGCAAAATAAATCAAGCTGTTTATTAAACTAAGGTTGAATAAAATCTTGTAATGCTTCCATTTGAATTTTGATGTCAGAAAGACCAAATTTTTATTCAGAAATTTATTTTTAAAAAATCTAGCTTTCAGGTATCAAGGATACAGACATGACGTAAGACTTTGTACTTATTCGTAATCCCATTAAAATATACGTAACTTGATGATGTCGACAACTAATGAGGTTTGCACCTAATTAAATTACTCTGGACATTACGTACGCGTCGCTTCGATTTTAAAAGTCATGAAGTTCTTCTTGTTTTTCAAAATTAAGTAAAATTTGTTTTGTGTATTGGTTTATTTATCATTAATAATACCGAGAACCAAGAAACATTTTTATTTTGAAGGCCCAAAATTGCTGAGTTTCAAGTTGATATAAAATTTTACATAAACGCATTTCAACTTGTCTTATCAATTTCTTGATAAGTTCGATGGAAAAGATTCAACACAAACTTCCGCGGTGAAGGTAATCTTATAGAAATTCTGGAACTTATAATTCGTGATGTCATTTTAACTCCGTACAAAGTTGCAGCACCCGGTGAAGCTTCCGCGCATTTCAAGAATAAAATCAGCTAACGATTTTCGCTTTAAATTTATAAGAAACAAGATATGAATAAGAAAAAATGAGAAAAATGACTTTCGAGTTTTTCTTGCCCTGTACTATTTTTGAATGTTGTTATTATTTTTATTCTGGGTTTTTCCTTTAATGGACCATTAAAATGGAATAACTTTTATGCCATAAAAGGACTTGTTGTACATGTAAATGGAAATATGTAATGTAGAACCTCGTAGCCTCTCTAATCTATAAACGAGTAAAATAGCAACTCGAATCAACGATAAAACCTTGATCTAGATGCCAGATCATTGGCAGCAAGTCTATCGTTAATGTGACAAGAAATAAGTCTACTGCCGTCTGAATCATTGCCATTATTATACCAGAGATGGTTAAGCTGTGATTGCACAATTAAAGCCACAATTAGTAACAACTGACAATGGCAAAGATCATTTTGAGAAACAAAAGATGTGAAAAATTTGGTCTAAATTTAGTATAAAAATGAATCATCTAAGAACTGATGGAAACAGAATTTTCATGCCAAAGTTGAACATTTTTTTATATAAAAAAGTGATTGATATAATTGAAAATCACTAGTTTTACAAGTATACCTCTGTTTATCAAGCATGATTCTCGAGAATTGGTGAGGGGCGTTCACGTACTAATCGCAGTGCTATTTATAGAAAACATGAACGAAAAACCCAACAAGTTCAGTAAGATTAATTATCATTAGAAACCAGGGCCTAGAAAGGTTTTAAATTTTAGACACAATAATTGATGTTAATTTTAAAGTTAAATTGTGATTAATAATCATGTTTTCGATAAAAATAATCGTGAGAAAGTTTTCACGTTTTATGCGATCGCATTAAATGCGCCTAATCCACCGTTCATGTATTTATATCTAATAACATTCACTTTTCTTAGCGTAATTGTGGTGAAACTGTTAGTCTGTTACAATATGTTTTTACTCTCGTTCGTGACTTTCGATTATATGGAGCTTTTCTTTAGTAATTTAAAGCCTAACCTACACATAGCAAATTTTTCCTCTGTGTGCTGCTGTTTAAAATCCCTTGGGAATTTGCATTATCATATAAAAAGGAAGTGTTTTCGTGGTGTGAATTTTCGTTGGAAAATTCTCACCTTATCACCCGATCCCTCTCGTCTATCTTTGTTTCACTCTTTTTTCTTATTGTCTCACAAGGAAGGCAGACAAGAGATACTAATTACTAACTAAACTCGCGAGACGTTTAATAATTAGCAGGTTTCTACAGTTGCATTCTTCTGATAACCCTTTTCTCAACTTCGTTAGTGTGTATTCCTAGGTCAGTTGCGCAAAGGTCTTGTATTCACTTTCTTTGTAAATTACCTAATTAGTTTAAAAGTGAGGTGGAGTGCATTAAACTCACAAAAGCCGTTGCACTACATGCGACCCTTAATTGGACATTTTACGTACATTTGGACTTTACAGTCATCACAAGTCGTTATCTATTCACTTTTTTTCACCTATTTTAAATTTCTTTATCATTTTTAGGAATTGATCACCTTTTCATCTCTTTTCGTTCCATAAAGTTGAATCAAAATGAAAGTTCCTATCCTTTTAAGCATAACATTAAATCAATAATTAAAAAAATACGTGAACAGAATTAGATTAACATAATTTTAAAGCGGAAAGTTGGTCCATGATATAATAGATTTAAACGTAAAATGTGAAGGTCATACTTAATAAGCAATGATCTTTTCGAGGAAGTTTCCAGAATAAAATGGGGCCAAGAGGAAAGAAAAAAATATGGCCCAGAAGAAGGAAAAACTGCGATAAAACCCGACTTAGCTATCTTGGCCGTGGAATCATTCATAACTTCCGAAATTGTTATTTTTATGATTATGTAAAGATATAAATAAAATATCTCATAAAAGGTCAACAGAATCGCGAAATTAATTGTTTAGCTGGTTTTCAATAACTACGAATTTGAACTGCATTCGATTGCTTTGAAATATAGTCAGTAATCGAATGTTTAAAATTATATTTCATTGAATTGATGTGTGGCTTGTATGAGCACATTTACTCTCACTCCAGGCAATATTTTATCTGTAGAGAATACAGCATATTGAATTTATCTCTCCAGTATCAATAATATGATATAAAAAGTCCACCCTCGTGGCATATTTTATGTATTTTCTCTCATTGTATATGAATCTGGAAAGTAAAACTCTCCCTCAACGTTTTTATGCTGACTGAATTTTGCGAGCTAACATTGATCTTTCCTGTTTTCAAAGTTTTTTCATTTCTACTTTATCGTTTACTCTAAACCATAAACCACAGTTTAAAGAATAAAAAAGCGTGCAAAAGCATCCGATAGAATTCACATGCATTGAAAGTAATTCTAGGGAAATACAAAAAAATTCAAGGTAAATTAAGAGCGGATTAAAAGAATTCAAGTGGTTTTGAAATACATATTTCAAGTGATTTCAAAATATTTCAGAAGAATTAAAGAAATTCAAATGTTTTCAAGTGATTTCGTAAGACCTCAAAGGATAATTTGAAGAGATTACTCTCTAAACTTGAATCAGTGAAATTTTATTGATTACCAGTCAAATTCCACTGATTCTCAGTGTCTCTTTTCTCACGATTTTAATCAGTGATAAATCTACTGGAAATCAGTGAAAATTCACTGAAAATTTCAGTGACTTCACTGATTCAGTTTTAGAGAGTACAAAAAATTCAAAATATTTCAAGAGCTCAAAAGATATTTTAAAGACGTGTTTTCGGACATTTGTAAAAAATTCAATAGAAATCAAATTAAATTGATTTCTATAAAATATTTTGAAATAACATGACATTTAAAAATTATCATGAGCAAGTGACAAATGTGCACGCTTGAAAACGCGCATGACATTTTGAAATATTTTAAAAAGGGGTCTAATGATTTTTTTTATATTCAGCAAAAATCCCAAGGGGAGGCATCCCCAAAATAATTTCTGATGTATAAACTTTAGCCCCTCATGTAACTATGTAAGTGAAACTTGATTTTGAGGAAGCGTGCAGGTACACAATGTGTGCTTCTTGGGGAGATGTAGCCGCGAACCTGGTGCGCTCCGTACACTCTGTAGTCCGTGATCCGCGTCAGTTTAGCGTAAAACGTGGAAGAGAACACATCGGACTGGCGTCAGTGAGGCATAATAACAGATATATATATATACATATATATCTACCTTAGTAGATATAGGGGGATATAGTAAATGTGCCGGTTGGTGCCGCTTGTTGGGAAAGGCGAGAGCGAGAGGTTTCTTCATCGACTGACCAGTTTGTTTGTCAGTCGAGTCAGCGTGCTACATGTGAACAAGTGTCACCCAGTGAACATACACGGCTACATGTGAGACCCAGGATACTCGTTATAATTTTATTTTCATACTAATATATGACGCAAATGCAGCTGACTTTTATGTATGCACTTACTTGTTTGGTGTATGAAGAAACGTGTCACCATGGGTAACGAGTGTTGTGCCCCGAGGGTGTAGTGCAAAACGCAAGACAGGTGTATCTGAAACAAACAAAACAAGATATATAGGTGACCCGTGTATAAGTTCTACACTGAAGGAGTGCAAAAACAAATCAGAACCGGCACAACTTGAAAAAACCGACCCACAATTATGCGGACAGGGTCCGACTACTGCTGTCAGAACGTTTCGATCTGCTCGTAGTAAGTCCTTTCAAAATTTATAAAATCTTCCTGATTTTGTAATAATCTCAAAAGATCAACAGTTGCAAGGTATAAGAGCTTCCTTAAAGAGTTTAAAACTGCAGAATGTAGTTATGAGAAAGGTACTTTGGGAGTTCCTTAAAGAATTTCTCATTTTTGAGATCGTCTAACTTATTTTTTGGTTGACGTTACAATGCGGCTGGTAACATCAACTGATATATGATAATGTATAATATAATAACATCAAAGCAGCATTTCTTTAAAATATAGGCGAAAGAAGTATGTTTATGGAAAATGTAGGGCAAGATGAAGACCTGCATACCGAAAGTCTTATTTGGTAGATACTCGTTTACCTGATATTTACCACTATACCAGAAATGGTATAGTGGATTCCCGATTTTCTTTCGAAAGCAAATTTCATTTACTAGTTGTTAGACTTTAGAGGTCAAGAGGTTCATTGAAGATGATTCACTTGTCAATGGTTCGTGAAACGTCTTGTAGAGATTCTACTAGGGAGATGTTGATGGGTTCAATGAAATTCGAGAAGTAGCATCGAGTTACATTGAATAATCATTCAAGAAGGTTCTGGGTTCATTAGATCATTGAAATACTATACACATCGTTAGAAGATTTTGAAAATCGAAATTGGAATCAGTCAGTAGTAAACGTAAACTTTAAATTATGTGAATCACTCTCTTGAAAATGCGTGCTGGCCTTTAAAAATCGATTATGTGTCAGTGTCACATCGCTGTATCCTCAATACCAAAATCAATTCAAGGTTTCGACATCATGAGAAGGTTGACCAAAACCAATAGGAAGTTGCTTCTTTCAATACATTGCAGATATTATTATGTAAAGAATTGTAGATTGTTATACATAATAGAAGCAACTCTAATTGATTCTCATTATAAGGCAATTTTTCCCACCGAATTCATCATTCTTTCCTAAATGGTAGAGTCTACAATTTCGAAAGTCTAAAATATTAACTACTTTTGTCCGAATAAAGAATGTTGACTCCTGACAAATATTTAACCAATCATCTATAATTAGCAAATTTTTTGCAGAGGGGCAGGAAAGTAAATTAAAATGTACAGTAGGAAATTCTAATAATCTGAAGCCCTGATATTAACAACTGAGTCAGCAATAACGGCTACTTTCACCTATTATAAAAAGGAAGGAAGTGCTTCTTCCATCAATTCCTGGTTTGAATAATATTTGATCAACCGGAAATGAATGAATTCTTCTTTTAAAATTCAAGATTTCTTTCATTTATCAAATCTTCTCTTTATAAAGGAAGATATTTTGTAGAATAAGTTACCATTTCTGCGCAATATTTTAGTAAATTTTTACTAATTTATAGTAAACGACTTCGCACTATTTGTAATAATAAATTACTATCAATTAGTGAGATTTAATTAATTCAGACTGAGAGAGTATCATGTGAATGACACCATAATTAAGTTAAACATATAACATCCCAACTTGAATAATAAAGTACTATCCCTGATGCATAATTACCTCGTTAATTAATAGTACTTGATATCACAGAGAGCAGAGGTTTCATATATTTCCAACAAAATTCGATAATGTACTTCACTTATAATGAACAACAAAAAGTGAGAATGAAAATTCGCTTCTGGATTAGTCAGTGGGAATCATTGATTCAAGTTTCAGAGACACCGTAGATGTTTTCGTTCCTACAGAGAGCTTTTAATTTCAAAATAAATTCTGTGAAAAATTGGCAGAGGAAAAAAAAACTCCTCTTCAGTACTTTGTGCCAAAGGAAAATAGCAGGACTTTTTTATTTTTAATGCACTACAGTTGAATACAAACAAATTCTACTTTGTTGTGTGTAAACATCCCTTCAGCCTCGCTTCGAGAAGTTTCTTGCAGATAAACCACTCATTGAAGTTACCCCATAATTTCGAGACGACTACAACTTTTGGGTAATTACTCAACTAATTTAACAGACGATAAACGAGTTTCGAGATTTGATGTTTATTCGTTATCTGGGTAACACACGTAATTAGCTAATTACTCCGTGAATAAAGTCTGAAAAAGTGAAAATGAACATAAACAAGTTAATTTAATCCTTTACTAAGCTTTTCCCGAGAATTTTCATAACGCAGAGAGATTTTATAAAACAAGGTGTATCAAAATTCTCTTATTTTATAAAAATATGCGATATATTACTCAGAGTCGAAATTTTTTAGTTTGAAGAATATGTAGGTTAATTATCTGCAAACTATTCGATTACATTTTCAAGTCAGGAGAAAGTTCTCGGTAGTCGTGACCATGTCTTTAGATTAGAATCCCACGAGATTTCGTGGGATTCTATATACCTTAGTAGGTACTTTTATGAGTTTCTTAAGGGATTTTATGAAATTGATTGGGATTTTCAGACATTATGCGGTATTTTACGAGTTTTATGGGATTTTAAGAAATTTGAATTATTTTCAACCTCAGAAGTAAATGTTTCTTGCAGTTACAAAATCAATGTTTATTCTAGTGAGAATTTTCTTTCATTTTCAAGTACTGAGCTTTACACAACAGTAAAGTTGCTCGCTTCCTTATATAAAGCCACGGTCGAGTTCCTTTGACAAGTCCCTTTTGAAACTACCCTGAGGTATGCGCGGGATGTAGTGAGTGTCTGTCTTTGTTTCACTGAATAGACTGCAGATTGAGATTCCTACTTTATGCAAGTAACCTATCCAGAATCCAAATAAAAGTGAGAAAATGTTTTACTGCAAAGGAGGTAGGACAGTCACATAAAAAGAACAAAGTCAGACACTTTCAGTTTGGAGAAAATATAGTGATTTACTCCTCACCTATTGTCTGAAGTCATTATGTATTTTATAACATTGCTGTGTTCTCGCAAGTGCGTGAAAGCTATTCTACACAATTACAGTAAAAGACATTCTTCAATTCCTCTTGCACTTGGATTTCGACTGCAAATCAACTTTTGTAGTGACCATTCCCCAATTGTTTTAATTTTAACTTATACTTTATAAAGTATAAGTTGCGTAAATATATATATTTACGCAACTGTTATTTTCCTTATTTGAAATTCTTTCATCCATCTTCAACATGTTTACATTCTTGCGTACTCTAAATGCGCTGGGATCCTCTCAAGTCTCGTATAAAATGAACTCAAAGCTTTCAAAAAGATTAAACATGTCTTCAGCATTCTGAGAAAGGGTTTGTGGTTTTAAAAAATTTGTAATTGATTCAGAAGCAGTTGACATCCTTAGAAGTCAGTTTTCATTCCAAGACTGACATTTTACTCTGTCTCCAGGTTCCAATATTCTCTCTAAACTTCAATCATTGAAGTTTCACAGATTACCGGTCCAATTCCACTGATTCTCGGTGGCTCATTTCTCACGATTTTAATCAGTGATAAATGTACTGGAAATTAGTGAAAAGTCACTGAAATTTTCAGTAGTTTAGTGAGGATGACTGAAAATGTCAGTGACTTTTCACTGATTCTCAGTGGATTTTCACTGATTAAACTCGTGAGAATAGAGTCACACTGAGAATCAGTGAAATTTGACTGATTCAGTTTTAGAGAGTTGAATGGATTACCTCCTTTGTTCCTTTTTCTTGGTGATTTTAGGAAAACATCATTACAAGGAATTTCGCGAAATTTCATTAGATTTTCAGGAACTTTAAGGGATTTGCGATGTTTTTTAAATTTAAATTTGAATTATTATAGCGCCAAAACATTACCGATGGAATAAAACTATATGTACAACCTTTTTATAGGTTTTTGAGTCTCGTAGAATTTACTCAAAGCTTTTGAGAAAGAAGCAATTGATATTCTATAGAGATCAGTTTTCATTCCAAGACTGGTATTTTGCCCTCTATCCAGTTTCCAATATCGAATGGATTACCTCCTTTGTATCCAGGACATTTTGCGAATCGCTGAAATGAAAATCACTAGATTCCAACTGATTCCAACGTCACATTTAAGAGTGATTTGCTTGAATAGGGGAATCGTTTGCGCTGTTCGCATTCCATGTTGGAAAAGCCGATTACCTCGAATTGTACGCCTACGAATATCAAACCGATTAGATTTTATTAAACTCGTGATCATTTATTCGCGATTACAATAGCTTCGATTCTATTTCACATTCGAGTGTATGTTCTTCCTCAAACGTTAGAAAGTTTTCGAAGAAACTTGGTCTGACTCATCTGTGGAACTAGAGTTCATCCCGAGCGGAACGATTCTTGTCGGACAGAAAAGGGACGTAAAAAGAGGAGAAAATGCTTTTCTATAATAATAATAATAATGATGAAAATTTTGGCTTTACTTTCTCTTCGGATTGAGTGACATTGGTTTTATATCAGAGATTTCATTCTTTGATAAAATCACACCAACTGAAATGAGTCACTGTAATTATCAAGAGAATTTCTTATCAGTTCATATTTTTAACATGAAGAGGTGTAAACGAGACTTTCCGAATAACAAATAATGATCGTTATTTTTCCGAAATGATAACATTTTTAACGAAAACAAATTCTCTGCAACGGATTGTAAAACAAAAATTCCAGTTACATAAAATTTTAAAAATATAATGAAAATGTATTCGGTTAAAAATATAAGCGTAACGTGCCAGTAAAAAATTCAATTATTCTGGAAACATGAACTCTGTACTGTGTTACGTGATTATTCCTGTATTTCAATTACATATTTAGTTCTGAGAATAAAAACATTTTTCCTTACAATATTAATTGAAAATAAGTACTTACTCTAGACAAATTTTAAGGATTTGTAGTTTTGTTTTCGTAAATTCAGAATGACATCACGAGAGATATTAAATCTCATTTGATATGGATGCAAAAATAATTGCGAAAAGCACGCAAAAAATCGTTTTGTATCATTTTTCTTCCAATATGCGTGACTAACTTGAATGCAAGTTATTAAATCTGAAAATTAAGTGCTTGATGCTCACGTTTCTTTAATCGCTCCTATAATTCTCACAGGAGAATGATTGAGATAATTTTATATATTTTAAATTGTATATAGTAAAGAAGGATAAAATGAGCCATGCAAATAAGTTCAGTCTACGGATATTTCCCACTAAAGTGGTCCATAGCCTCAAGTTTTTCGTGACCATAACTATCTGACGTGGCTTCTTTTTTCATCTCGTCATGGGGCCGAAATCTTCCGCTGGACCGATTACGGTACCTTATGGAACACATAAATATAATCGCACGTGAGTGTGTTTGTGAACGAACACCAGGTGAATCGTCAGAAGGATGTTATGCGGAGAATGCGCACTCCCTTCCTTTCCAACACCTTTTCACCTTCAATATCAAGCATCAAGAGGAGCCTCAGTGTGCATCCTAATGATCAGTCAAACATTCAACTCTTCATAATATGTATTATAAGTATTATAAGTACATTAGTATGTTAGTATGTATTGAAAATATTGCGTGGACAATTAATATTTTGTCCATTAATATGAATATTCAAATACATACAAAAAAAAATACAAAATGACATAATTAGAGTAGAGTAAGTAAATGATAATGAACATCTAGAATTTTATTGCTCCCTTAGTCTCGAATAGAAGAAATTTCTTTAAAGACAAAGGAAATCATGACCATGCATATTCAAGAGAATAACTAATTACGGTTTGAGCAGTATTTTATAAAACTCCACTACACTTGATCTTTTTAGTTTGTTTTCTAAAGAACCTCATGCTTACAAAATCTATAACCAGGATTTTTAATTGTGCTTAATTATTATGGATTATGGAAATCATTAGTATGAAGAGTGCCCCAAAAACTCGTTAGTGTTGTTTCACGAGCCGTGAGCTCATTGTTGTTTATTGTGTAGTTGATGATGCTTGTTTTAAAAATACTCAAGCCAAGGCTGCATAACAGAGGAATGCAGACCAACTTTTTGTTAAATTATCTATTAAGACAATTTTCATAATTGTACACTTTTTGAGCCTACTGTTTTAAACGCGGAGTTAAATCTTACAAAGTCTAAGACAA
>JAUEJJ010000042.1:3949839-3961227 GCA_032164275.1 Synergus coniferae
ATTTCCTTTAATTAAACTTTCCTACCTCAGTCTCCTCATTTTCAAAAATAATTTCTGTATTTTTGTAAAAATATTAGAAGGAAGGTAAAATGAATTTTAATTAGATGCGTAAATAGGTCAGACATTATAATGAAACTACTACCACAGAGAAACTTCATATTTTATGAATAAGAAGCGAGAGGAAGGAGTGAAATTGTTTGAAACACGCGGCTGAAGGAAACATTTTTGAAATCTCTCTCGTTTACCTTATATTACGTTAAAAGTATCTGTAATATGCCCTCGTCCCTTGCATATTACAAAGTCTTTATGGAACAATAATGGCCAACTCTTAAAATGTTCATTAAACTTTGAAGAGCTTGTCTTTGTAATTCTGAAAAGACCTCGTCGAGAGACTCAAAATAAAGGAAAATTTAGAATATTACATTTAAAACTTAATTTTTCCGAGGCATTTAAATTGTAATAATAATATAAACTCTTTCATTTTGGTTACAGATCTTGCGAGGAGATCAGACGAATGTTGAAATGTCTCGAAAACGGACGAGACTTGCATCACAAGTATGGACAGGTAAGTCAAATTTTTCTGAAAGTTTCTTTTGTGAATAAATTTTTCCTGAGCTCGATACAAAGTCCCCATATATAAGTGAATTTATAAATTATAATTCTTCTTTGTTCGGTCACTCTTGCTAACCATTCAGTGTGACACAATTTGCATTCTTTGACGCTGCAATTAGGTACTGCATGCGTTTACAAGTTGGTGTATTAGTATGAAGAGTAGAAAGTACTGTTAGGATTGCTGCACTGTGCTAAACTGTAAGATAACTGTGTTCTAGTGTGTTTGTCTGAGTCGGTGCACCTTTTGTTCTCTTTGCGGAATAAAAGCGATGCTAAAATATGCAGGTCAAACTCCCTTTGTCCCATATTTTTTGTCCCTTTTTCATTCAACAATCGACCAATGCAGACTGGCAGACTGGCTAGGAGTTGATTCATCACGTGAATTCCGCGCATAACGTGAACTTCATTCATATGTCCTTCCACATATTAAATTTAAATCAGCAATATCCTTATCTAAAAGAATGATATACTTTTCTGTTATTTCTTTAAATCATTTTTCAAAATTTTGCTTCTAAAACTAAACATTTCTGCAATACAAATTTGTTCCATTTGCCTTTCATGAATTCTTAAAACCTTTTCAACTCCAAATCAGCTTTCAAACAGCTCAGATCGACGCGAGAACATTCTGCGGGTCTTCCGCATAAGTTCGAGGTCGATTTTGCAGTCACGAGTTTACGAACAAGAAAGAGAGACAAAATAATTGCAGTAAGGTCTTCAAAACTCATGAATAATCGAACCGTAGTAGGTAATTTCTCAACAACCGGTTTTTAACTCCGCTAAGTGGTCTTTTGTATCTTTGCTTTCAAGATCATGTTTCTTTTCACAAACAAAGCTTCAATTAGATACGGTTCCAACTTCCCTTGAAATCTCATATTTCTAATAAGTTTTCATTTTCACTTTTCGTTTTGTTGTGCCAATTAGTCACTCAGAAAATCCAATTAGTCGAGTCATTAATTAGCTAATGCATGGAATTAACCCTGAAGGTATATCTTGTTTCAATTCATCGATAACAATTCCTTTCTCTGCAAAGTCAGTTAATTCTTCATAATTTTTCTTCTCAGTTATCTTTCTACTGTTCTTCAATGATGCACTCGCGCAAACGACGATTGCTTCAGTTGGAAAATCATCCCTTCCTGTCGTGTCTTCAAAAATTGCACAAGCGAATCGAACAGTCCTCCGGAAAATTGTCGCTGAAGATAGCAAGACGAAAATCTCCACGGAATTGGTGAGCAATGAGAAACAAGGATCCATCGTCAACAACTCATCAAAGTTTCAAGACCAGGTCGAGACAATCTCAACTCGAGAGCCTCTGAAACAAAAACACTCGAAGAAATCCACCAACGAGGAAAAAATAAAAGCGGATGAGGAACCAGCAAGTACAACTCCAACGACTATTGATTCCTTGAATCGTACGATTTTAATAGACCGTGTTTTGAAATCAAAAACATCCGAGAACAATGTAAGCGACAAGTCTCCGAAACTCATTCCAGATGATGAAAGTCTTCCCAAAGTTCCGAGAAACAAGGGCAAACCAATTTTCTTAGATGCCTTCAAAGAGGGCTCCAGGAACAATGTCAAGAAGTCTGAGACGCTTGTCACTCCCGAATTCGAGGGCACTGAGGACTACGAGATTGAAGATCATGAACTCGATCACAAGGAACCAACGACTACACCCACAACAAAGAACAAAGACTCCATGAAAGGTTTAGAGGACTTTGATCTCGAGTCTTCCAAAAGGGACGAAACAAATGATGAAAAGGAAGACAAAATTGATGAGAAGGAAGAGAAAATTGATGACAAGGAAGAAACTTTTAAGGAGGATGCGCCTAATGAAGAGACACTATCTCTAGCGAATGATACCAACGTCAATTTCAGTCACGTGAACAAAAGCCAGCACAATGACACCAATTCTATTTCCGAAAATGATGATGCCATCGAGGTGGACTTTGGCCCTAAGCATGAGATCGAGGTGGTGAAAAATGCAACAGACTCTCCATTAATCAGACTCGTTCAAGCATCTGAGGATCAAAATGAAGACGTTGATCTTGACGAAAGCACTGCCGATAAACGAAAGAAATCAGTGGAGCAGGTCAACGAAAATAACTCTACAACGAGCGATGATGACAATAGTGATCCTGCACCTTCTGTTAATGATGTGGACCTTAAGAACGACAAGATCAAGTTAGACATCTCCTCCAAGACAGATGTTTTTTCATCTAAAACAGAAATCTCTCCATCTAAAACAGAAATCTTTCCATCTAAAACAGAAATTTCTCCATCCAAAACAGAAATCTCTCCACCCAAAACAGAAATCTCTCCATCCAAAACAGAAATCCCTCCATCCGAAGCAGCCAACTCTCTTCCATCCATTACCGAAAAGACAATCGCCTCAAACATCTCCTGGATCGAGGAACTTGCAAACGGGAAAGAAATTCTAGAAAAGAAAGAAAGTCTCGAAAAGAAAGAAACTTTTGAAAAGAAAGAGACTCTCGAAAAGAAAGAATTAACTGAAAGTAGTTTGAACCCAGAAAGAAATAATTCGAGCGACAGTGTTAGCCCTTCACCAAAGGCTCGCACAATCTCTTTCTCCGGAATAAACGAGTTCATTCCCGATAATGCAGACTCGAAAATCGTATTATCCAAGACGACGAGCAACGAGAGTCCTGTTACCAAGAAACCATTCCTCCCTGATAAAGAAATTGAGCAAAGACCTTATCCTTATTTGAAGACTGACCCCAAGAAACCAATTGATGAAGCCGAGGACATGAACAAACCGACCAGCTTCGACAAAAGGATCGAAGAATCGACAGAGGAAGTGTTAGCTTACGAGAATACGATCGGTCGCAGAGAGTCTGATAAGAAACTAGTCATCACTGAACCTTCCGTAGTGATTGAAAATAGCATTCAACAGTTCAAGCCAACATATTACAAAAGATCAGGAAACGCAACGAGGATCAATTCCACGATAAGTGATTTTGGATTGAAAAGTACAACATCGAGGAATTTTGAAGAGAAAAATGTTACATCTACGATAGAAAGATACGTACCTTCGAGTTCAACCATCCGAGCGATTTTATCAGGTGAAGAAATTACTCTGACGACTGAGAAGGAGCAGAAATTGGGTAATTTGAGTGACAATGCAATTACTGAAATTAATCCGAAATATGTTAGTTCTGATGAGTTTCTAAAAGAGACTTCAAGCTCCCTGGAAGATAAGGTGACAAGAAAAATTGAGAAAACTCTGAAGGAAGATTTTACAGAGAGATCGGTAGAGACAACAAAGAAAGAAAACAAGTTTCCAGAGGATTCTAAGATTGATGTTCAGACAAGTGCAGAAGACTCCAAACTCAGTTTTTCTCATATGAATGCAACCGAAAGTTTAACAGAACATCCAATGAAGAAGATCGAGGAGAGCCAAACAGAATCTAGTCCTTGGACAACATCAACAGCTCAGGAGACACCAGTTACTACAGAAAAAGCTGTTCTCTCAACAACTCAAATTCCAAAAAACGTAAACAAGTCTGAGGAAATTCTAAATAACACCACTCCCAGCTTAATAGAACAACTGGAAACCACGACAACCATTGAGTACGAATTCGTTGGATTGAAAGAAACGACAATTTCTGGAGAAGAAGATGGGTTATCAGAATCGGATATGTCAGTAACGATGCCTTCCACCTTTCGAGACGAGAAAACTGAAAGCATCTCCGAGAGTAGCACATTTTCTCCACGGATGTTTGATCAAGAAGGAACTACAATCCCCGAGAGGGAAGAACTGGTAACAACTGAAACTTCTCTTGATGAAAAGATACCTTCCCGATCTACTAAAGAGAACTCAACTGAAGAAAAATTGACGGAGGAAAAATCTACTACTGAAGCTGAAACAATGGAGTCTGATGAAACTCTGAGCTTTTTGACAACAACGTCATCTAATCAAGACGATAGTGTTAGAGTAGTTTCGGAGACTACTATGGACAATGGTAATGTAACTCTAGATGACTTGAACAGCTCAACTGAATCTGATACATTCAAGAGGAACGTGACAAATACAACGATAGAGATGAATACAGATTCCAAACTACCTACAACAACTGAAGCAGACAAGATGACAACAGTTACTGAATACTCAGTTGCAATGGATACAACTGTTATGTGGACCTCGACATATGCAACTAGTCCCAAGATTGTTCCTGTATCTACTGAGAACACGGTTTTGAAATCAACGACAGAAATTTCAACAGATGCCCCTCCCTCACTTGCGCCAGAAGACATCAAACTATTGGTTAGGATTGTTTTTGAGGGCACCTGGAGCGACGTTTGTCCACGTTTGCAACTTCTTAAAGAGATGCTTGCTGAATCACTAACGACTGGTACACAAAAGTACGTACTTGTTGAATAATTCCTATCATTATTTCTATGCAGTCATCACAGTACTTATTGTCAATTGAAAAAAGGTGAAAAGATGACAATTCCCAAAATAGATGAAATAGTTGAACAAATTAAAAGTAGGTAAAAAACGGTAAAAATTTAAGATAATTTTTGAAGTTTTTGAAGATTATATTCAATATTTTATTGATGAAAACGTGTTTCAGGGTTATATCACCAAAACAAGTAATTTTCCATCAAACGCAGTGCACTGAAGGAGTTGTGTCAATGGCGTCATCATCTGAAACCCCATTGACATCCCTGCTAATCTACGTGATCGATGAGAATGGAGATTTCGACGAGTCTATGACGAAAATGTTACCGGGTTTATACAAAATGTCTCCTATTCCTTTCCCTCTGCCAGTAAGTTAATAAACTGAACAAGTTTCTTTAAAAAATAGCCCTAACAAAAAATAATGATTAAAAATTATAGAAACGATGTGTCATAAAAAACCAGAGTATAAATTTCTACGTTTTACTCCCTAGGGAGTAAAAGAATAGAGCTTAGTTCCGCTTAATAGGCATGACAATCGGTTGAACTCATGCATGTGTAATCAAAATTGTGTTTTATGCTTAATATTATTTTTATAGGTCCACAGCTTCCTCCTGGTGCAAGAAGCTGATACCGGAAACGCGATAGCTGTCGTGGTTGTTTCGAGCGTGGCTTTTATATGTTTGGTCTTACTGGCAGGTCTCTTGGTAAGCATAATTTGACTTTTTTTTCATCAAAGATTAATCTATTGCATTAATTCCTTTTAAATGCTATTTAAATAATTCAGCTTCATATTATAAACTATTTTGTCCGTCTTAAGAGTGTAGGATACAAACTACAATCTCGAAAATTTGATTTCTTCATTTCATTCATTAATCCCAATTCGCGACTTAAAATTCTATATCGAATATTTGATAATGGTAGAAAAATAATAATATTAACTTGATGCAACTTGAGAAATTAATGAGTAAAGATTCAGTTACGCAGGTCTTCAAAGATCTATACATCGTGAAACGCTGCGTATGCATTTGTGCAATGATTATGCAATATTCGTACGATGTCCTCTTCTACCAATGTTCTCGTAATTGCTTCCTAGAGTACGTAATCTTTCATAATAAGTACACATATGTGTAATTCACTTAGAAAAACGTCACTTACTTTTCATCGCGACGTTAAGCTATTGTCTTAGAAAAGAAGTGAGGCGTTAAATTTTAACTTGAAGCATTCGTACATGCACATTATCTATTCCCCTTGAACGCTTGAGCACTGACCTTGCTGTGCCAGGATTCGAAACGAATTAGTGAACTGGAGAGTAATCGAAACGTTCACGGAGCACGTCCGTTAGTGTTTTATTCGAGAATAAAGGGCAAATCACTTGCGACACTTCTGACACTCAGTTTCTAATTCCTTTCACGAAAATGTATGGCTTCAAAATACAATTTAGACCTTTTTCATTGGAAATCGGTACATTTTTCACTGCACTCTTCAATTTTGGACTACACGCTTATTGTTAGAAATCAGAACTATACAAAGTATGTCGTATTACACAATATTTTACGCCCTGATTTTTGTTAGTTTACTGCGCTTTTTGAAAATGATGAAACAGCTTCCTAGCATCAATTCAGAAGTAAATGACCGTTTCGGAAAGAAGTACATATAAGTAGTACGTCAATGAAATGTGAAGTTATAATCAAGACGATGTCGTAACAGTTGAGCAGATTATATACAATTAAGATATCAGTTCACGATTACTGTAGGTTGCACATAAAAACTATTACAGTGATCAGTCACTGACCATCTTCTTGATTGCAACTCTGCTGATCACAATATTGAATTTCACGTTGCAGTTTATAATGAGGAAGCGACAAACGAGATTCAACTACGGTGAAAGATGTCGTCCAGTTTCTTTGGACGCCTACAGCCTGGACAGCGTATCAGCTTACAACAGTGTCCGCCGTAAGGGTGCAATAAGAGCCTCTAAGCGAAGCTACGGAAACCCGACTTTCGAGGACTCAGTGAGTTTATTTCTCTTGACTATTGTGTGATCTCGAAAAGAGAATCTAAAAAATTTGTTAAAACGAGAATACCATATTTAAAGATCATACTTAACATTGGTAACTTGTAGAGTATCTAGTCAGACTCTTAGAGTCTGACACACGGGAGACGGTGTGAATTCTGTAAGTTTACTCCGCATAAACTGACTTATTACGTAATTAAATTTAAACGTTGAGGCCTAGTTGACTTCTTGTAATAAGTACGAGAAGAGTAATATTGTAGTGGTATAGGTTCATTATGATCCTGCGTAAAGGAAGTTCCATTGAGATCCCACTAGGATCCCAAATAAAGTCCTTCTAAAGTCCAGGTAATAACAAGAGTCCGTTAACGTCCAGACCATAAACAAAATATGCGAGAATATGCCAAAGAAAATTATACAAGAAGAATTTAGAACCGTTACAGAAAATTTAAAATCATCAATATAAACTGAAATAGCGAACTTCAAAATTTAATATTACATGAAAATCAGGTCGATTAATTCTATTTACCATTTGTTTATTATTTGTTGTAACTTTTTTTGAATTGAGAACTTTATTAGTTCATGTGTCCTATATTTTGGGACTTTTAAAAAATTTTTATTTAATATAAGTACTATGAGGACTTGTAAAAATTGTTAAGAAAAGTTGGTACTTGAGTACTGATTTTTCTAATACCCGGTAGTTTAATGGGACTTTTTTTTGGAATCATGTTGGGATCTCGAAGAGACTTTCTTTTTATTCGAGATTATATAGGTTGATAATCATAGATTCATTATGATCATAGATTCATTTGGCTTAATTTATCCTCATTATGTTAGAGTAAGAAATATGATAGCTCGTCGATTAGAGGAATGACTCTAACTTCAGCGCAATTGAGAATGAAACAGTGAGTAACAAAAAGCGTGTCCCACAGAGTGCAATCCCTTCTCATCCCTTGAATTTTGCCGGACTCTCATCGTTCTGTAATGATGTGAATGCCATATCTGAGGAATTCACGGGAGTACCTCAAATCACGGCCAAAATAGACGAACTCCCGCAAGGTGCTGAGGTGAAAAACCGATATGCGAATGTAATACCACTTCCGGAAACTAGAGTCCCACTGCAGAGGGTCAACAACGATCCGCTTACAGAGTACATCAATGCTAGCTACGTTCGGGTAAGCTGATTATGATTATTCATTCATTCACCTTAATATGCACACTTAATTATAATAAGAAAGTCATTCCTGAACGACCTGGGTAGAAATTGCCCCAATTTTTAGGTTTTTTGCACGAGATACTGAAAAGATGGTCGTACAGTTCATACAATATATTAATAAATACTAAGGCCTAAAATTGTTGAATTTCAAATTGAAATCATGTCATTTTGTATCATTTTTGTATTTGAATATTAAACTCGTTTAAAATAAAGGAGGGATAATATATGATAAATAAGTTTTGTGAAGCCGAAATATCGATTTATCATGCCACTCGAATTGAAATTGCCTACAATAGGCTTACATAAAATATGCAAATCACAGAACATGTACACAATACACGTCAAAAGCATTGTGCCCGAATAGATGAATTGCATATTCGATGTAAGCTCATTTATAGACACGTCATAAACATAATGGACAATAAAATAATGCAATTTATGTTTTATTTAACTATCCACTTAACCAAATTTGCAGTAAACTGTGCATTTTATGTATTAAGAGTTGTAAATGTTTACTGATTGAAATATTTTTTCTAGGGACCTAAGAATGCAACGAAATACTACATTGCCTGTCAGGGGCCAACGGAGTCTACGGTAACAGAATTCTGGCGCATGATTTGGGAGCAACAATGTAAAGTCATAATCATGCTAACGGATCTCGTCGAGAACGGAGTGGAGAAATGTTCCGAATACATTCCCCCATCCGAAGTGACTGATTGCCATCGACTTTTTGGCGATTATCAAGTCACTCTTAAGAAACGAGAAACCAAAGAAAAATACGCGATCTCATCTCTTCACTTGAAGGTAATAAATTTTTATGAAACTGCTACTGCGCTATAAAAAAAAAAGAGCTTGAGAGAAAAAATTATGCTATAAAGAAAGAGCACTAAATCGAATTACAAATGAATCTAGAGAATGAGACTTTTATAGTCGGCCGAGGTCAGTATATAAAGAAGAAATATTTTATTTTTTTTAGAATCTGGAGAATAATACATTCCGCGAGGTGTCGCATATTTGGTATCTTTGGCCTGCAAACGGAGTGCCAGATTCGGCAAGTCTGATCGCCGTTCTTCTAGAAGCGAGAGCCCTTCAAAGAGGCGGACCGGGGCCAATTGTGGTCCACTGCAGTCCTGGCACTGGAAGAACTGGGACTTTAATAGCTCTGGACTTAGGAATCAGACAATATGAGATTACAAGGACTGTAGATGTTCCGAGAGTGGTTTACACGATCAGAAGGGATCGTGCGGGAGCTGTGCAAACTAAGGAACAATACGCTTTTATTTACAAGGTGATATTACCTTTTAAACATTTATTATGTTGAAAAAGGTCCCTTTTTAACCCTTGACAGGCTAAGATAATAGTATATAGTGCACCAGGGGGAAGAAGAGGGACTAAAGTTTTATTTTTTACTCCCTAGGAGCTAAAAAGTACTGTAACAGAAAGTTATCTTGTAAAGAAAATAATATTGGTATAGTAAAGTAGGGATTGGCTAACTGATACATGGTCTTAATCACAATTCTCTAATTCAAATTGTTTTCTATTTTTCAGGCACTCAACTTGTATGCGACGAAACTTTCCGGTGGAGCTTTGGAATCGACATGAATCGATTTCATAAATGAACTTCCGAAAAATTAGAGATGATAAAAGATGGCCAAGACTTGTGTGATAAGACAGAAAAACCCGACAAGTATTTTCTCCGATTATATACATATTAAAATACCTAAGGACCTATGCCGCGACCAATGTGTGATATTCGGAAATATTGATATTGTGTAAAAGGCTATCGTGATTAAACTCTTTTTAATTAAGGCTTAGTTAGTACCAAAAAAGAGATAAATATGTACTTTTTTGTGAAATTGAGTGGATTCTAATTTTTACTGATTGTTGCATGTATGCTACGTTACGTAAATTAGTGTAGTGTTGACTTATAAGCTCTTCTCGAAGAAATCTGGAAAAACAAACAGTGCTCACCTTTTTTTACATTATGACGTTATAATAGTTTATAATATTATAAAATAATATATTTCTAGAATATGTGAAGCACCTGTTATTCCGCATTTCTTTCGAGCAAGCAGATTTCAGAGTCTACTCTACTGTTGCTTTTGTTATTGTTGTTGTTATCGTTTTACAGAATATATTCTGATTTCTAGAAGATCGCTCTCTATACTTGTACATAAGAAATCGCAAAAAAAAATTGTACTCTTTTTTTTCATGCGAAAACTCGATTAGATCATTAGGTCTTATATTTAAGTTTAGAATTAAAAAATACGTAAGTCTTTATAGAAGTCAACACACAAAATTTGAGAAGTTTTAACATTTAAATTAAAGGAATAAAAATCACAATAATTTACAAACCTAATTTGCTATAAAGGCACAACAGAAAATCGAAACTGAAGTATTGAAAAGATTTTAATTTTACATTGACACTTGAGAAAAAGTCTCATTTATTTTTTTATTTTGTTTCTATTTGTGTTAAACAATTTACTTCCACTCACCAGATATTTATGAACTGAGATTTTAGTTTTGAATAGCTCAATTTTCTCGGTAAGACTCATCTAATATAAAAAGTCATAAAATCTCATATCTAAAACTCAGTGTAAGGGAAAATATATTAAGTGGTTCAATGTTCAAGACTGCAGCGAAAATCACTAATGATTACTAGTTAGCTGTTTTGTAAGTGTCTTAGAATATTAGCAGAAGGTATCAGCAAAAAAGTATTAAGCAACCAATAAGTGAATGGAATATTATTAAATGAAATCGATATTAGCAAAAATTAAATTTAAATAGTCTTTGTCGTATCCAGAATCTATTCTAGGTATCATAATTATAATAAATGATCCCCTCATTTTCTCGACCTCCACTAAAGTCGAATTAGTGTGTAACGAAATCTTTGTGAAATGAGTGTGAGTGCTTTTCCTATGTAAATATATGTATGTATAAAAAATGAAATATAATATATATTGAAGTCTTAATAGTCGAAAAATTCTAACCATACGAAAAAATCAATACATATTTGATTTTGAATACGAGTACACATCGACAAATATAAAAATGACTAAAGAATAAAGAAAGTATCGATTTAAAGTGTGTTTCATTATTTGAATTAGCCAAAATTAGTGAGCTACACGC
>JAUEJJ010000042.1:3961327-3973402 GCA_032164275.1 Synergus coniferae
TTTTTTTAAATATCTTCCAATTTTTTAAAATAACAGAATATTAATTTATTTTATTTATCTTGTTTTTAAAATTGCTCTCATTTTTTAATATTTTATAGAACTGATCAAAATATCAACCGGCAAAGAAGTTTAAAATGGTTTTCTATCATGTGGCGCTCTCTGGATAAAAAGATGTCTATAATGTAGAACTAGATGCCTCCTTCATGAATTGTAACAGAATTCAATAAACGATTATGTGACTTAATACGTAAATAATTCATGTAATTTTTAAATAGTTCAAGAGTCATTAAAATTCTAAGAGATAAAAAAAGCCATATAATGTGATCGACACATTATTTTTTTATAAAATCAATTTCTGAGAATCCAATAGGTACTTTTGATATATTTTTTAAAAAATATTTATTTTTCTATATTCGAAAGTTAAAATAAATTTGAAGATAGAGATTTCTTTGGAACTTGGAAAAAAATTAAGTAAATACATGTCTGACTAAATCGCTGTTACTACTACTGATGTTTTGAAATTACTCAATTCAATGAATAGAAATGAGATTCTTTTTAATTATATTCATTTAAATATTGAAAAAACCCATCTACGCCATTTAAGTGAGTTAACCTTAGTTTAAATTAATTTTTTTGCATGAGTCTGCATAAACGACTTCACATTGAGAGCATGAAAGTCCTCACAAGAGTTAAATTTACATCACAGGGGATTCCCATCCTGTTTCTATTTTTGCAGAAATCCTGTTCAATCAGGTTTTCTCCTGATTTTTAATTTATTCAGTTTTCGATTCTTTCATTTAAATATTATAAAAGGATTTACGTGATTTGCGTGCAGCACAAATTTGAAAAGAATTCAAAACATTCTAAGAGATTTAACAAAAATTGAAAGTATCAAATAAAAAATAGACGGAAAAGGGTGAATGGTGAAGACCTGATACATGATTATAATACATGATTCCTAACCTTCCACACGGAAATTTCTTATCTGAAAGGTCGCGATCGCATAGACAATTCAATTTTACAGAAAGCGTGTATGTAATAAAGACAATTCACGCGAATTCAAACCGAGATGGATATCACGGCACGAAAACAAATGCAATTAACGGCATTAGCAATCACGTAACGAGTTCAATCACCATCATAACGACTATAAGCGTACAACTTGATTCAGTCTCTGTCAACAGTGTCAACTATCATAAAGAAGAGTCAATTTCTAAACATTTCTAAACATTGTTAAACATTGTTGAGTTAGTCTCTGAAGACATCTGATACAGACAAGTAGTGACACGCAAAACACCGGATATTCTTGAAGGAGACGCGGACACTTATATCAAGACCGCACAACAGGATGTCGGCTCTATGCACATAAGGACATCGTCCTGTGATTACAATTAGAAGGACACCTACGTCTCAATTATCATCCTCACTTTAGTAAGATTATAATATGATCTATGAAGACATCGAAATCGAGGAGTTGTCTGTAAAACAGGTGGTCTACCAGATCGACTGGTTCGGACTGGTTACAACTGGATCGTAGCTGCTGGATCTCGAGAGGTCTGGCTTGGTTTGGTTTTTAATGTTGTAAAGAAAATAGACATGAATGGAAGAACATTCAGACAAGTAGATATTTTGCCATATTGGACGCAAATTGGTCACTTTTACGTCAAAATATAACAAAAACATGCACTAATAAACGAGAGAAGCTGACTGTACTGTGTTTAACGACTCTTTCCGTTTAGATCCTATTCTCAAGAATCAGGTGAATAGTCCGGTGAATTGAGTTCTGAACAATATTCTTTCAAGCATACATTTTGCGGTCTCTTGGATTGATTTTTGAACGCAAAAAGGCGTGGTTAGAATTATGAAAGGATATGTTTTTGAACAGACTTTGCATTCAAATTCAAGGATTTAATTTTATCCAAATGATTCGTCAATATTTATTCTAACGTTATCTGGGTGCATAAATTCCGTCAAGTGAGTGTCTTTGTTTTTCCAGCTGGAAAAATTTGTTCTCTCTATTTCTTATCTAAGAATCTTATTTGCAGGTATTCTCAAGCTTACAAAAGCGAACTTTAGTTTTTTGGGTCAGGTTTAGTGATGCCCATACTTTTCTTGAATCGAGTGTAAACTAATTTTTTAATTTTTGTAATTCCGTATGCTAGAAATGATATAAAAAAATTATCACTTATGACAGTCAGTTATTAAGTGATTATCTAAAATGTAGAGTTTATAGACACGATTGAAAATAATTGATATGAAGTTCTTTTTATTATCTTCAAAAATAAAAAGAATATTAAGATTAAAATGTATTTTATAAATAAACAATTACGACACTTGTCTTGCATTTCACTTCCTTCTTTTTGTGAGTTGAAAATACAATTTCATTTGCAATTTTTCGTTGGTTTACTAACTTGATATGCTTTTACTAACCAGAAAAATATCTCTGAAATAATAAATAAGTGTTACGTAAGAAACTCCAGTTCCTTAATCAAAATGAAGCAAAAAATGTTCGAGTCCACGTATTTACTAAAGAACTAGACCAATTTACCACTGGCTGTGACACCACAATCACCCACGGAATTATATTTGTTCCTCGCAAAGACTCCGTCTTTCAAGAGCTCAATAAAAGTTTCGAAATTAAAGATACTTGCGTATCCAAACTTAAAAGACCCAAATTTCAAGTTGTGAAAATGAAACTATCAATGAAAAAGGGATAAAACTGGAATAAATTACTTTAAAAAATCATGAAAGTACAAAAATAACATAATATAACAATTTATACAAGATAAAAGGTAACATCCTTGAGAATCTCTAAGAATATTTGAAAAAAAGGTTTTTATGTAAATGAGGAATAAAATAACAAAAATCGTGAGAAAAACTTTAAGAATTTTGTAATACTATTTACTTGGCTTAAAAAAATGATAAAATGACACTTTACAACCTCTAAACTTTACTAACATATAATAAAATAAATAGTTGTGAATGTAATGAATGTTGTGAATGAAAAAAGTGAATGTAAGATTGTGGTTGGCCGCATACAATTGTTTTTCGGACATAAAATGATTGTTTGGATCTCAACCGTTTTATTTAGAGACCTCTCGAAAGCTCATAAAACGGATATACCCGGAGGCCATGTGTATGGACTATAGAGAACTAATAATTATTAATGGCATTAGGCGTAAACTGGAAATTTTCGAATAATCCTCACCCAGCCTTTTATTTAATTATCCCTTGATCCTTGAGCAATATTAACTGATTGACATTAGCTAAATGAATCCATGATCCGCACAAAACCGCAAGTAAAAAAAAACGTTTTAAATGAATTCATGCTTTGTATTTACACATATCGTAAGGCATCGTTTTCTTCACGATTGGAGGCTACCACTTATTAGTATTAATTAGGTTCTTATTTTCCTGGAACGTTACATTTGACAGCACAAGTCGAACTATTATCAGCAATTGGAATTGTTCAATTTTCTAAAGTTCATGAATATTTCCAGTATTTTCTGCACTTCCAGTATCGATTCGCAATCTAATTCTCTGCATCTAATTATTTTTACACAAGCATTTTACATTTTTTTCTGCGTCTTGAAAAATTGATTTTCATTATAAAATACGGAATTAAGAATTGATTTTAGCTTTCGTATCAGTTAGTTGCAACTTGCAATATCTTAGAAAAATAGGAAGTTGAAGAAGAAATAGACAAGGTAAAGTAAAGTGATAAGAATACCTATAATCATATATATAAGTAAAGTGATACGAATGCCTATAATGGTATTGTTATAATCGAAAGCTATCCAAATACCTAAACAAATAACATATATGTGTATAGTACATATATCTAACACTTATATCGAAAACGAGACGATATAAGAAGTCAGTTTTTTTCCTTTTTTTACTGTCTGTGGAAATTAAAGTCCTATTGACTTCGTTTCTTATTGGATCTCTCGAAAATTGCAGATACAGTAAGTCAATTTCAATTACTAACGCTTACTAACTTCAAAAGGATCAATTTAGTTTTCAATCGTTCTTTGAATCAGAAAATGTTTATATGCATGTCTAACAGCAAAAAAGCTTTTTTCTGTGTTCCTTATTCATACTGTGATTTTAATGATCATCTAATTTATGCTCGCAAATGTAAACTATAGTTTCTCCAGGAATAGAGGTCTGGATTTTCGACTATTAACCTATTTTTAACTCACGCCGTTAGAAAAACATTTAAAGATGGCCTGAAAAAGGCCAATATAGAAATAGGTATTTCAAAACGAGTTATTTTCAAGTTTAAAGTATATATTTTCTATATAACACGAGTTATGTCAGCAAAGCGACATTGAAATTTATGTATGCCCTCCAATGCAGAAGCGACTTTAAGTAAATTTCTCGTTATGTCATGACTACCTAATATTTTCTGAACAGAACATTTTTTGTCTCCCAAGTATTTTACGTATTATGTATATTTTACAAGGTATATGATTTAACAGTGTAAATTACATTATTGACAGAAAATATTGGGATACTGTGTAAGAAGAATGAAAAGCCTGAAGAAACCTATATAGCTAAATTCGTTTTCTATAGTTGAATCTCAGTCGGAAATTAGTGCCATTCAATAATCATTACTGACAAACTCGAATGACCTTCATAATCATGAAAATGAAAAGATAAATTTTAAGATTTGTAAATTCTTCAGTTTACAAATCACTCAAATGAGATGAGAACAATGCCAAACTGTTCGATAATAACTTATTAGTTAACTCAGCAAAGCAAATTTGAAAAAGTACAATGAAGAATGACTTTTCATAGATAATTCCTGTAACTCATGCGAATAATGATAGGTGCCTTATTTTTGACCGACGTAAATATTGTGCCTTATCTGTTGCCTATTTTGTATGATTAATTTTCCCTTGACTCGCACTATGTCTACAAAAAAAGATTACCATTTACATGTTAACATGTGTGTTTACTAAGCTTAGAAAATGTACAAGCATCTGTGGCTTCAGAATTTAAAGAGCAATCTCAAGCAATTGTAGTAACAAAGAACCTTGAACACATGTTATATATATATATGTGGCCCACAAAATAATTTAGGAATGATTTGTACAGTATAAGTGCGCGTAACAACTTCACATATGTGCGGTCATACGGTTATGAAGTTACAAAAGGAACACAAATCTCGTCAAGTCCAGTTTCTCCGAGTGAAAACAAGACATTTCAAGAATCATAATTGCTTGCAGAGACATCGACACCCTTCTATAAACTGTTTTAATGGCTTCTTGGCAAAACAAAAAGCAAAAGGATTTGGTGTATGTATTCTACTTGGTGCATTGCAGTTAATTTGTTTCATATCCTATGTCAAAGTGACTTAGGATAAAACATCAGCATTCTTAAATGATTATGAAGTTTAAAATCCTATTATGAAAAAAAGAGATTCATCGATTCAAGGTATTTCAAGATGTTTCAAGAGATTTCACAAGATTTCGCAGATGTCAAGGTTTTTAAAAATTATCATGACATTCTGATATTTTAAATGCACGTAATATCATCATGTAAGCAATAGTTTTAAATATAATCGTCGGATTTATAGGTGTTATAAAAATTGCATATATTTGGACTGCGCCATTCAGAATATCTATGATAATTGGATGATTCATAATCAGATATACATAGATAGACATAATTATATGGAACATGAATTTTTCAAATGAGTAACTTTACGTCACTATTAATTGATATTACATTTGGTTCAGTAGTTTGTCTACGGATTCATTATTCATGCAAATATTAAGATTTCCTTACAAAACACAACAAGTTATTCCATACTTTAATGAGTATATAAAATCACATGCTATCGTACTAATTTAAAAACCAGCACGAAACGTGTAAAAACTTTCGTCTTATTAGCCCTTCCACTAAAACATTTATCCTTGATACCATACACATTTTACATATTACATATATTTTACGCACTTTTATGATTTTTGAAAAATTTATTTTTCAACAATAACTTTTCAAATTATTTTATGTAATAATTCAAAATTATTGATGTAAGGGAAGTCAAGATTTCCGGTGTCGAGACGAATTATTGTTTGTCCTGAAAAATGAATACATTACTATCACATTAATACATTACACTACAAAGTTTTCTATATGAGGAAGCAAAACAATGAAATATTTTTGAATCCAGTGACAATCATATAACTAATTATTTGTTTGATTGCTGGAATTACTGAAACAATCGTCTCTCCTTAAAACCAGTTATTTGCAGTTCAAGCAGACGAAAAAATTCTTAGTAGACTGAGAAAACTGATTTTTCAGTAAAAAATTTGATCTCATTTTTCATATTTTTAAATGAAATGTTAGATTATTAAATGAAATATTAGATTATTTTATTATTTGCGACACAAGAAACCTTTTAACTTTTTTACATCAGCTTTGAATTTTGAAAATTTGAAGACTTGAAATGTGAAAAATTTATTTACAAAATTATTATTACATTTTCTTACTTTTCAATTGTACTTCTTCTCTATGAGGAAGTAAAATTATTAACTTTGCTTCTCAATTTTTTTCGAAATAAAATATAATTCTAGGGACTTTAGATGGAAATATCTCTGTTGTAAAATCGGCGGAAAATAGGAGTGAGTTTATCGCACGCACACACTGATTGGTATCTCGATAATAAATGTGATTAATGTCATCAATGATCGCATAACAAGTTCAAACACTATCATTCAACAGCTAGCTCCTTCTCAAGTTAATTACACGAGGGCACCGACAAATCTAGCGATCTCCAGTAATAATCATCTTTTTTAGGAATTGCTTCAGCACATTTCTAGAGAAACTTAATTGGGTTTATTGAAACACTTAATCTCACTGTATCATCAGATATCATTTTTTTTCCTAAAGAAATTATTTTATATACCTTCACTTTTTTAAAGTGTAGTTTAAATTGTCAAATGTTTAAAACCCAAAAAGAATCTTATTTTGAAATCAATTTTAATTTAGAACTAATCCTCGAATTAACTCAAAATTCCGACTTATTAGCATTCTTATTATAAGTTAGTATAGTTACCCAAAAATTTGCGCAATTTCCAAAAAAACCAATCAGATGTTTCACAATAATGTGTTCGATATTTTCGAGATGTACGGTAATATCATTTTTTTAGATAGAATTCTAGATTCTACAATAAAATAATTATTCTTAATATTTTCTAAATATGTAAGAATGTGACTTTACAATTGAATATCCTTTGATCAGAAATAAAGACTTGAAAATGACAAGAGAATGAAGACCGTGAAGACCTTTGTTGAAGGTGCTCGTAACAAATATCCGTAAGGGGATGATCAAGTATTACGTAAAGCTCTTGAAGGGAGAGATGCGGTCTACTTCGGCGTTACGGGAATAATAAAAGGATATTGGGGGAAAATCTAGAAAATTTACTTTAATTCTCTCTTGAATTTGCTCAGTTCTTTTCTCCCTTATATGTTACACTGAATTAACGCAACACAGATCGTTTTCTTTTAAATTAATGATATCTACATCTATCTATCTATAATCTATATGTAACATATGTATGTAAATGAAATCTCTTAAAATATCTTTAAATTCTCTAAAATCACTTAAAATCTTCAGAAATTCTTTTAAAATCCCTTGAATGAAATTCCTTAAAAGATTTGAAAGATTTCTTTGGAAATTTTATTGAGTCTATTAATGTTCTATTAATGATTTATTGTTTCTAAAAATCGAGGAAGTAAATAAATGAAAATAGTTTTATTTCATTTCACAACCGCACGGTTAGTCATCATTGGTATTTTCTAGCCAGGTGTAAAATCCCTCTGAGTAACCAGCCACTGTACCAACCACTGTCAATTTGGATGCATTTTCTTCTAGGAAAACGATATGTGGATATTTTGAAAATTGTAACATACGCCACTGCTCAAGTTGGCTCGGGGTTAAGTAACTCAATAGTACTGAATGGGGGTCGTTAGTTTGTATCTGCAGTGTTAGTAACTGGTATAAATGAGAGATTTCGCGATGATTCTTATTAGTCACTAAACCGTTTTTGATGCGGGTGCACGCGTTTGCATTGAATATTTAATTTTTTGCAATATAAGGGTAAGAAACCTGACTTTGCAAGCCTTCGGATTTAGAATACGCTCAAATACGTGCTAAACGTGCGCCGCTCATCTCACGCTTTAATAATTTCACCCTCAACGCGAAAATAACCTTTCTGTGCTTTATTAAACAGTTTTTTTATAATTATTCCTGACTAGGATAATAATAATAAGCATGATAATAATGGCAGAAGAACACTGAAATTAAATTTTCATCAGAAATATTCCAGGAGTTTCATTAAAAATTGTGATAATTTTCACAATTACATCTGACAGGTAATATATTTTATCAGATGCACAACGTGATTGTGAAAAAAGATATTGAAATTAGAATACAATGTAATATTTTTTAATTGCAAGAGATCATATCAATGCAAGATTAAACTTCATTAGTCGGGAGATTTAAGGGGGATTTTGATAATTTTTACATACATTAGCTTTTGATCATTTTTTAAATATAAATCGACATAGATTGATAAACGCGTGGTTTAATTATTTTTATAGTTACGACACTTTTTCTCTCGCTAGGATAATTAAAATCATCTTCATTGCTTTAATCATAGAGCAACAATCTGGTCAGGGTCTCAAAATGAGGCATTGATATATAGATAAAGACTAAAACACGTTATTTTCAAGGCTACTTAACAATTTTTTAATGCAATAAATTTTAAATTAATCTGTAAAAATTTTAGATGTATGGCTTTTACAGAAATTGTATGCATTTAAAGTTTAGAAAATATTGATTATAATTTTTAAATCGTCTCGCATTTATCATCCACAACTTCTTAATTATGCATAGAGGATAAAATTCCCAATATTTTCTTTTACACCGGCATTTTTTTTACACGTGACTTGAAATGCGATAAGACGGCTTTACATTGATAATAAAATCACCTCTTCCAGGTTTCCACGACCATGTCGATTCTCGAGTAAGTGGTAACAACGTGCAAACTAGCTTTGTGTATATGTTTTGCAGATCTTCGATATAAACCGTCGAGTCTGTTGGAAATGGTGACAGTTGCTTTCAGAACCCTGGAAGAGAGGACGCGTGTTTTTGAGATATTTAAATTCAACAAGTGCTCGAGCAATAATAAAAATTTGCATATATGTAGTTCTGTGTCAAGGAAATTGTGTTAGTGAATGTTGTTAGATTTCCACTGACTATTTCGTCTAAACTCAGTGGTAAAAAAAGTTCTACCAAAATATGGGTCGGAAGTTCTCCTTTCTCAGGTTATATTTTCATTGTATTTTGTTTTTATCATTTTATCATTTATATTTTATCATTTTTAGAAAATTTATTCAGGCTAATGGGTCATCTTTGACATTTTAATTACTTAAGTTTATAAGAACGGTATTATTTCTATTCCACTTATTGAAATTCATTAATCTTCACAATGCACACTCAGGAGATGGCTCTCACTTATTTTTAAAACATGTATACCAATATAAGTAAGTTCTCAATTGCAGATTAAACAAGAGATTATTATGCAACAGAGTTAACTTTTTTAATTACGATGAATTGCGTTCGCTTAATATGAGAATAGACGAAAATATTATTTCAATTTTAAATAAAATGAAACTTTGATAATAAATAAATTAAATGAAATTGAATACAATGTTTAATTTTAAAAAGAATTAAGTTTTCGGCAATTAGAGAGTCATAATGAATTTTAAACATATCGGAAATCGTATTAAAGAATGTGAGATGGGATTTAGAGCTGGGAAAAATTGCCTTATCGGATCAAAGACTTAATGAAAACGTTTTCAGAATGAAAGCAGGAGAATTTCAGAATAGCCTAAAGGCGAGAGATAAAGTTTTCACCCTATCTTCTTTTCTGGAGTCTGAAAGAGGTGAAAGACCCTCGCATGAGGTGTTACTTGTATACTAGCTATTGTTAACATTAAAAGCACGTTTTGGGAAAACATCCCAGCGTGCCTGATGCAAGACATTGAGAGAATTCGTGATGTATCATGTTATTTTGAAAATCATCTTATATTTTGTTATCAGGAATCCTATATTGACGTTTCGTACTATTTAGGAACGAATCGAACGCGATTATTGGATATTTACCATCATTTTATCTAATTATCGCCTTAAAAACTAAACTCCAAAATCGAATTCTTAGTTTATATTGCAAATTTTGATAAATCATTGCAAACCCGATGCCTTCCAACTAAAAAAAAAAAAAATTATTTCAAGGGCTTCCTAAAATTCTCTGGAAGAAAATGAAATTATTTTCTTTGCCACTTCAAACATCTTGTACTCCTTCTTTTCTGAAATTGATGTCTAGAGTTATATATGGTTCTCAACCCTTTCCCATATTATATCCAATCCTAAAAAAAATGTATCCGTGACAAAAGCGTAAATAAATCCGATATAGCTTGCGATCCTCTTCAGAAAGGCGTGTGCTTTAAGAGGAAAGGGAAAATCGACGCATGCTTCTTTCCGAGTTAGCAAGGTTTTGTCCACCGGAACGGAGTTCTTCGGTTAGATAGTTTCCGATCGTTCGGTCTGATCGTTGACTCGAATTTTTAGTTAAATGCTATCGATTTTCTTTGTCGCGACTTGATGCGTGGGTTTCAAGATCTTAACGGAGGCAGCACCAATGATGGAAGAATAATACCAAAAGTGCAAAAAACTCTTTCCCCCGACAAACAGTTTCATCTCCTATCATGCAACGATACAATAGCATGCTGGGAAAATATTTCAGTAGTAAAAGCTTGTTTGAATCCGTCTGACCAGTGCGCGCATCACTCCTTAAGGATTTTGGGGTGGGAAGAGAAAACTCAATATTTTCGGCGCCACAGACTTTTAAACCCGGTACGTGGTTCAAATTTATGTATTCCCTCTTACATGCATTCATTTCGATAAAAAAAAAATCTGTAAATTCAAGAGAAAGGTTTCAGTTTTATTATTTATTCAAAGAAAATCAAATTATCCTTTCTTCCATAGTTTCATCCTTGATCTGTGCTTCCCTTGGCAACAAGATTTAACCGATTAAAGATAAACAGAAAGCGGATTTTCTTTGACTTCAGACATTCGTTAGATTATTTTTTCAAAAACTTTAAATAGCAACCTCTTGAAGACTATTTTCTTAGCGAATGTTTATTAATTCTGGGTCAGAATAGATAATTTCATTGCAATTATCCTTTTTTACATTCAAGTAGAAATTTGATTGGTTTTAATGAAGTCATATTGAAGAAACTATTTTCTCTTTTGTAAAGACTGAGAAAAAATCCAGAGATGAGAAAGAATCGAGATGGAAATTTAGAGTACAAATCAAGAGAACTGGAACATGTGGTGAGAGATGTGTTTACATTTGCGAGACGAATAAGTGCGCGTGCAACAGTCAGAATTTATGATTTAATTGCAAAGTGAACGAAAAAGTGAACGGGAAAACAAATGTCCAAGAATTTGAGGAAAGGCAGAATTTCTCGGAATTCCGAAAAGATTTTACACTGATTCAAAGATGAAAGGAAAATAAAATTAAAAGAAGATTTAGAAGTCATGCTTAGTAGTTTCAGTCAGTTTCCGAGCGGAAACAAATTTCTATTTTTATTAATAAAATCATCGAGTTCTGACTCACGGAATGTGGATTATTTCTACTCAGAAAATTCTTTACCAGAAGTATTGTAGGATAAAAAATGATAAATATCGAAGTGATTTCGAAACTGAGATAGAGATTTATTTACACTGGACCAAAAATCCGATGCGCTGTGCTTCAAAAACGGAAATGCTAACAAAAGTCAATATACTCGGAAGAGAAGTAGAGCCAATTGCTAGGATTCATTTTATATCAGTAAACACTTGCAATATGTCCACACGAACTCTAAGTATAATAAATTTCGAGATTTGAGTCAATAAACTATTTTCCAACTTTTCCCTGCGTGATACTTGTTAGAAAATGTGCTTATTTCAGAAATTTGATGTCCAACTTAAAACACACACTAAAAATTCTTCATATA
>JAUEJJ010000042.1:4024846-4040510 GCA_032164275.1 Synergus coniferae
TCCACCCATAACGCATGAAAAGATTAGTATCCGACTTAACACAGTAAATTTAAAAAACACCACAAAACAGAATAACTGACTTTTATTTTTTATCCGAGAATATTTAAAGAATACTTGAAAAAAAAAATCAAAAAAACGAATCGAGTCCCATTGCTTGCAATGGGAGTGATATCTCAATTGGCGCCACGGTATAGAGAATTGGAACTATCCAACTCGTGACACTAACGGGGGCAAGTTTTAGCCTCTGTTTTAGCTCTCAAATGAGAGATGCACAGATTTTCTACGCGAATATCACGCCATATCAGTCGGGAAGTAGTTGTACCTTTTGGTTGTTTTCGCTCAAAATGTGCACATTTTGAAATACACTACTTTGGTTTCCTTATGTCTATTCTCCATGTCTCTTTGATTAAAAGTCTTTGATACAATTCTTCAGAATACAATAAATTTTAAATCAGAATGTGACATTCACAAATCCCATAAAATTTCATAAAATAAAATTCTTTAACATGTCTTGAAATATTCATAAAAAAAATCTTTGAAAGTTCTTCTTTAAATTCCATTAAAATCTTTACAATTTCTTAACAAAAACTTAAAATCCCTCAAAATTCATTTAAAAAATCTGTTGCTATTTTTAAGTACCACAAACTCCTTTGAAATTTCGAAAATCTCTTGTTATCCTTTAAAATTCCATGAAAACTTTTGAAATTTTAAAAAATTGTCTTGAAATTCAAAAAATTCAACAAAATCCTTTTAAAATCATAACTATTTTTTGATATCTTCCAAAATTTAGAAGAAAGCTTTTAAAATTTCTAAAAATCTTTTGATATCGTTTATGAAGAAATTCCACGAAATCCTTTGAAATTTATAAAAATGTCTTGTAATCCCTTAAAATTATAAAGAGTAGCGCTATAAAGCGAAAAATATCATATTATAATATATTATACTTATTATATTTCATCAATTTTATTAATATATTTGAATGTTTTTTTAGGTTACAACAGTGACGAAAGTTGTACGAGAAGTTTCACACATGGATCCAGATCCAGGGGTTGGTAGTTATATATCAGTGCCGTTAATGTCACAAGAGTATCAACATGCTGATCCCCGATATGCGGCTGACCCATACATGGTCAGTTTTGATCATTACGACCCCTATCTAGGATATCCTCCTCAACCTGGATATCCAGGACCACATGGAATTTATATGCCTCGATCGCATTCTCCACACAGCCCTCATAGTCCTTCCGAACACAGTCGCGCTTCTCCTACGTCGCACGGTAAGTTCAATTTTTCATATCACATACTTTGTACATGCTTCTCGATTCTTGTTTCTATATCATCATAAACTGCACTCAGAAGAGGCAAGAAATAATTCTAGGTAAATCAAAAAGAAGAATTTTTTTCTTGATTCGAGCAAAACGCAACTTGCAAGCATTCCGAAATTTAGTCAGAAAGCTTTCTGTTATGTGGGTAACAATACGATCACTGAACTGGAAAAAAATATAGAGAATAATAAGAAAGAAAAAAAAAAAGTAGGTTTGAAGTTTCATTCTGCAAACTTTTTCACACTTGTATCTTTTTTTTCTTCCTTCAAACTATTGATGCAAATAATTCTAAAAAATCAAGTGCAGATGCTGTCTTCCATCTTCGCATGGCAGAAAGCTTTTATTCGAAAAAAATTACTGACTGATTCAAGTTGATAGATTCCGAATGAACGAGATTAAGGAAGATTAAACGTTATCTTTCTATAATCACTTTTACCTTGTGCTTTTACTCTGATTTTGAACTAAACGGATTAATTTAATTCTTTTTAATCGCGGTTTTCTAGAAAGGGTGCAGGCGAGGGATTGGTTCTCGAATTTTGTGTGTAAGCGAGATTTAAAGATTTCAAAAGATTTCAAAAGATTTCGAGAGATTTCAAGGAATTTCAAAACAATTAAAGGGATGTTAGGAGGTTTTAGAGGATTTAAAAACTTTAAGAGGTTTCAACAAATTTTAAAGTTGTATAACGAAAGGGTTTTAGGAATTTTAAAGGATATTATGAAATTTTAAGCGATTTTAAGAGTTTCAAAAGATTTCTAGGAATTTCAAGAAATTTTGAGGAATGTTAAGATATCAAAATACATATTTTTAAATGGATTTTAAAAGATTTTATGGAATTTTAAGAGATTTCAAATGTTTTTTTTTTTTGCTAGAATTTTAGAGTTTGTTGTGGAATTTTTGGGATTTCAAGAGGTTTCAAAAGATTCCATGAATGAAGTGAATTAAGAATTTTAATCGACCAGGAGAATCAAGGTTTCACATAAAACTAACGTTAATTTCAAAATAATTTTTATCTAAAATTGTTACAGATTATTTGCGAAAAGGAGCTCCATACGTCGAAGGAGGATACAACGATATCGATTCCGGATTGAATCCTGCTTTGCAGGATAATTATCGTATTACACCCAGCCCTGGAGGTCCTGGAGATCAATATGGTAAGCAACCCGCATAGAATTTCATGGAAACTAGAAATTTTTTTTAATTCCTTTGATTTATCTTAGATCAAATGAGTAATTCCTGGAATATGGACGATTCTAGCGAGCCCTCGCAACACCCACATGGTAAGATTCATGTGTACTCATAGTAAGCACTCATCGTGCTTCCAATTAATTTTACTTTTACGATGTTGCGTACTCCAGAATACTGTATCAAATTCCAGTAATTATTTACCTGAGCCTGAAGGCTTTTATGTTATCGTGAAGCTTTCAACTTTAAATCCATTTTAAGTTTTAAAATGCAGGCCTCACAGATCGTCGTTATATTCCCTATTATTATACCCTACATTCAGCTCGAAAGTAGGGTATAATAATATACTATAATAATAGTACTTCGAAGTACTCAATTTATCCCCTATTTTTAAGATTTGAGCCCAAAAGTATTATATTTTCAGAATTTAAAAATTGTCTTTAAATGTTTACAAAATCGACAGATTCATAATTTCCCCATACAACTTTTTTAAATACAACAATCAATTTATCTTATCAATGTGAAGAAATTCTATTGTTACAATGTTAATGTACAGTGCGCTGCATGTATGTCTTATTTTGTAAACATGAAGCATACTGTACCTATCTCTGAAATTATAAAAAACTTACTGAAATAAGCAGAAAGCTAAAAAATAAAAAAAAATGTTCTTGGAATAAAATTTTTTTTAGAAATTGTTATAATCATTTTATCACATTATACATAATAAATATTGCTTTAAAAAATTTGGTTTATAGAGTCTTTTATTACTTTCAAGTGTTTTTCAACTTTAGTTTTTGAAATATCAAAAAATTGTCTAAATCAATCTATATCATGCACGGACTCCTGAGGTCGAATTATGTCGAGAAATGTGGAAAAATTGCAATTGAAAATTTTCATCGATACAAAGCTTCTTCTGTGAGGAGGAAGTATATCTATATTTTTGGTTAAAAAGTCAATTGTCCCATTGAAAACTCACTTTTTTTTTTTGTTGAAAATTCAACAGTTCTACTTTTTTGTAAATTGAAAATTTCTTGAAAATCATCTTTTTTTTATCAATAAAAAAATAAATAGTAGGTATATTACGACTTAAGGCCAGAAAGTTGGATTTCCGGGCGCCAGGCCATCCAATATTTCTGGCCGTGTGTCGTATACTATTTTTCTTCATTCCCAACCGAAAGTACGTTTAATAATTCATGTTAATTTATAAAATGCGTTGTCGGTTGTTAGATCGTGTTCGGTTATATCGACGATAGTCGACCATAAAATGCTAATTCAAACTGCTGTGTTAAATAATTCTTATAAGGTGGAGCTTGTTAATGATTCTAATTCAAAATGTGATGCAAGAAAATGCTATCTCGTGGTCAATGTAACAAGAATCCAATCGAAAGATTTGGGCAAAACAATTCTTGTATCGCATTTTGAATTAGAATCATTTACAAGCTCCGCCTTATAAGAATTATTTAACACAACAGTTTTGAATTAGCATTTTATGGTCTTCTTTCTTTTGTGGCTTGCATCACATCAGCGCGTCCTTCCGGGTGCAAGGGATTCGGTCGCCCGCTCGACTTTTGCAAAGACGAGGCGAAGTCGAGGTTTTGCTGGTCGGGGCGGGTATAAAACACATATAAAAAGTAATTAAATATCTTCAACAAGAAAATTTAGTGTAAAAAGTAATGAAATGTGTAACAAAATGTAAAATTCATTTTTGAGGGTTTGTGCCGTCTTTGAGACACAAAAATCTTGCAGCCAATTAAGAGCTCGTGTTAACGCTAGTAGGCCACAAAAGCCACTGTTCCCGGATAGAACTGCGGCCGGGAAGACGTACTTTCGGCTAGGGAATGAAGAAAAATCACTTTTTAGAATAAACATTAATTTTCTTTATTCAAAATCGTTCTTTTTTTTATGATTCGTAGAAAATTTCAGTATTCAATTGATAATTCATTTGTTGGTTGAAAAATAAACTATTCTTGGTTCATAATTTCAATATTTAGTTGAAAATCCATTATTTTATTCAAAGGAATAATTTCAATTTTTTGATATTTTGCAAAACTAATTTTTGTAAACAAGGTACCTTTAGCTTGAAAATAGTATATTTCGATATAAGAGGCCAAGCAGGCGTTTTGGTGAGTGTGAAGGCGCTTTAGGCGCTTCGTGAACCCGAGGCGAAGCGTAGAGTAAGCCGAAGTCGAGTGTCAGGTTCACGAGGCCCTTTCACATGAACAGGGACCAGATCGCCCGTTTGGCCTCTCGAACAATATTTTTCTTTACAAATACATACAAAACCCGAAGTTTACCCACCGTTTACAGACATCGAAATATACTAAAATGAACGAAAACAAACTGTCACAAACGAAATAAACCCAACCAAAAAAATTGACCATTTTCGATGTCTGTAAACGATGGGCAAACGAGGGTTTTGCATGTACATAATTATGTATGTGTAAAGAAAAAGCCTATTTTTTCCTTAGAGACTATGAGACCTACATACAAATGTAAGGCTTTTTAACAGGGGAATATTTTTGGTCGGAAGTTTCTTAAGCTTTTTCAAGACTTACTTATCATCCAAAGTGCATCTTGCAATGCTATCGACCTTGATAGTAGTATAGTACGTGATCAGTTAGACATATATTAATATCCACACTTAGTTTGTAAGTAATGAAACAAGAGTTTATTAGGGTAAATGAATATAGAGACACTATTATTAACAAAATAATACCACGCGCGATTATAATTGTTAAACACAAAAAGGAAAATTGTGTCCACGCACGTCTTTCGCCCGAATACGCTCGAATACGAATCCTCGAAATAATAGGGATGGCCAAATCGATTCCGATTCCTTTAAAGAATCGATTCCCTGGTGTCGATTCTTCGATTCTTTGGAATCGATTCTTCGTTTGAATCGACATCGATTCCGATTACAGAGCTAAGAGCTCTAAATGTGCAAACAATAAATGAAAGCTTATAAATTTTATTAAAAAACATTTGAACATCAATTGAAATTTATATTTATTAGACTGTTTTTAAATTTCCCAACAAACCTTTCCAAACACTGTTCGTGTACTCTTTAAAATTTGGAATATACGCGCGCTTTTTTAGGAGTGGAGGGAATATTGGAATCGGAATCGAAGAATCGATTCCCACCGTCGATTCTTAGATTCCGCGGAATCGACGCGTAAGTCGGAATCGATTCGCACCGAGCATTATCCATCCCTACCTCGAAGTTCTCGCACTCGTTACACTCGCACAAGCGTTCAAATATCTTGTTCGCTATCAGTACACATAAATTATACTTATAGGGAAACATTTTTCCAAAGTAGACTTGAATACATATTTTCAAATGTTTACCTGACGTTTTTAAGAAAAATTTTTGGTTATTTACAATTGAAAAACAAAGTAAAGAATTTGAATTGTGATTGCAGATGAGGGAAAAGTGGCCTATGGTTACGTGTCTCCGTCCCCTTATGGTCCAGTCGCTTATGGTCCTAACGTTGGAGTGGGACCAGTGCCGATACCTCAGGACGTTCCTGGATACGAGGAAGGCCATCCAGTTCCTCTTACGGGAGGAGTCCCGCCCGGAATGTTCGAAGACGAACTCCACCTACAACGACTCCAGTCTCGACATCCGGTCGTGCCTGGAATGGCGAGTCCCTTGGACGACGACCAGAAGTCACTGCGATGGCGAGATCCTAATTTGTCCGAGGTTATCGGCTTTCTGAGCAATCCGAATAACATAATCAAAGCGAACGCCGCTGCTTATCTGCAGCATCTTTGTTACATGGACGATCCTAACAAACAGAAGACACGCAGCTTGGGAGGTATTCCGCCATTAGTTCAGTTACTTGACCATGATAGTCCTGACGTTTATAGAAATGCCTGTGGAGCGCTTAGAAATCTTTCTTATGGCCGGCAAAATGATGAAAACAAACGCGCCATAAAAAATGCTGGAGGAGTACCAGCATTGATTAATTTATTACGTAGAACCTCCGACGCCGATGTTAAGGAACTAGTGACTGGTGTGCTGTGGAATTTGTCTTCATGCGAGGTAATGCGATCACTTTTAAAATATTTTCAAACGAAGTAGGTTTTAGTAACCTCTTTTTTTTTAATAACCTACTAATAATAATAAAATGGTAGTTTTCTATTAAAATTCAAGACTGTAGGTGCTTTTTTGTTTAATTGCTTTTTTGTTTTTTCATAATATCACTTTAAATCAGCAAATAGTAGGTATTAAAGTTACATAAATATTTTTTCGCTCTGTAGACGAACTTTTATGGCAAAAAAGAGTACAGGGGAAAAAAAGTTCATTAAGAGCGAACCATAAACAGATTTTTAAAATTTTGTATAACTTTCAGTATTTAATGTAGAACAGTTCTGGAATAACTCTACAAAAGTTCTGTAAATTTTCGATTGAAGTCCGATTTAAAAAAGTTCTTTAAAAGATATAGAGAAGTTCATGAAAAAATATTGAAAAGTTTCATAAAAGTTACATTTGAGTTACACTAGACTCCCGAATTACCTCCAGCTTTGGTTGGTTGGGAGGTATTTCGAGTAAGAGTAAGAGGTTATTCGAGTAGAGGTAATTCGGGAGTCTAGTGTATTCTACGTTACAGTTGTAGCTTATATCTTAGATTTTTTTTATATTTCAAGTTAAATTTAGCTGCGATGCTTTAGCCATGCGTTAGGAATGTAATGCGAAACTTTTAGGGTTCGAATCTGTGGCGAGTAATAAAAATTTTCATAGCGTGCGTTTACAAATAGTGTAGAGTGACTGTGTGTGTAATAGTACTTAAACAAATGTGAAAATATATTAGAGTATAATAATAATAATAATAATAATAATAATAATAATAATAATAATAATAATAATACAAGACATTAATTTTTTCGGCGCAAAATCGGTTATTGTTTTCTTCTAGAACTGTTCTCTAAAGGTTCGAGACATCTTCGATATAGATTTTATATTAGCTGGAGGTTTAGATTTTTTAGAACTGTTCTACGTTATTCGTAGAATAGTTCAACATAATTTAAAACCAAGAAGATTTTAACTTTTATTAAACTACCCGCCGTATCCTCTACTTGTAGAACTATTTCTAGAAAATTTAATGAATTATAGTATTCATTAAGTATAATGAAGAAATTGAAATTAGAAGTTAGAACTAAGACCCAAAACGCCCTTTAAGTTGAAATTGTCTAACTTGATTTGATTTTTACAGGATTTGAAGCGGTCGATTATTGATGACGGAGTGACGATGGTGGTGAATAACATAATTATTCCCCATAGTGGATGGGATCCGAGTTCTTCCAGTGGTGAGACTTGTTGGTCAACCGTGTTTAGAAATGCATCTGGTGTTCTCAGGAATGTCTCGAGTGCTGGAGAATATGCGAGGAAAAAATTACGCGAGTGCGAAGGACTTGTTGACGCTCTTTTGTACGTAGTTCGATCTGCGATCGAGAAATCGAACATCGGAAATAAAATCGTCGAAAATTGTGTGTGCATTCTGAGGAACTTGAGTTACCGATGCCAAGAAGTTGAAGATCCAAATTACGATAAACATCCGATCCAACCGACAGTACAAAACAGGGTAGCAGCACCAACTAAAGGTGAGTCTTTCTAATTCCTATTAATGAAAATCATAAATCATTTATAAAACAAGTTACTTTTGCTTCTGATAGTGAGAATTCTGATAAAGTATTGAGCAATACTTCGATTTAAATTTGGAAGAGTCTTGAGTTAATTGTGGATGGAAGTTATTTTATTTATTTTTATAGTACGTACATTTCACAATTTAGTACTTCTTAGAATTTAGCCCCTTTAGTTATATTAAAATCGTTCATGGATGGAAAAATAGATCTAATTATGAGTGTTTTCATTTTTATTCTTCTTGCTGAATTTATTCGTTAGATCTAAAGTCTGGTAAGCATTTTGAAGATTGTTATGAGATAGTTGTCGGTTATTTTCATTTACAATTGCCAGCTCTAAAAATAGTGTCTTACAGCGACACTTAAAGCGACAATTAAAGTCTGTTTCAATTTTTTTAGCGTACAGTTTATGTCAAGGTAAGACAATTCTGTAATCGTAGTGATTTATTGTTCATTTTCGTCATAGCATGGTTCTTTTGACCGATCCATGTTCTCTTTTATTTTGTTAGCGATTCTTTCAGACTTGCATAATATATAATGAATCAGTGAAAAAATTATATCAAGAATAAAACACGCAATCACACAACTTTTGAAAAAAAAAACATGTTTTTGAAGTTTATAGTTGACTTTAATTTTACATTTTTATTATATACTAACGGAAATTTATCTGATGTTGCCCGAGATTTTAAGATATATTTTAAGTGACTAAGGAATTTTAAGGGATTTTAAAAATATTTTAAAGGATTTCAGGAGAGTTTTAGAAATTTCAAGGGATTTTTAAATGAGGGTTCAAATGAGTTTAAGAATTTTCGAGAAATTTCACAGTTTTTTTCAGAACTACTAAAGGATTTACTGTAATTTATAGTGATTTTAAGGAATTTTTAGGGATAAAAAAAACTATAAAGGATTTAAAAAAAGTTCAAGAAATGATAAAAAATGTTTATTGATTTTAGGAATTTCGAGTGACTCTTTAAGTTTATAAAAGTTATCAAAAGAATTTTCTAAAGATTTCACAAGATTTCAAGACATTTTAAGTGATTTGAGTGAATTCCAAAGAATTTCAAGATAATTTAAGTACTTTTTAAAAGAGATTTTAAGAGATTGAAAAAATTTTGAGGGATTTTAAAGAATTTCAAGGAATTTTAAATGATTTTATAGAATTCCAAGGGTTTTGAAGAATCAGTTAAAATCACAAAGATTTTCAAAATATCCTCAAGACGAATTTATGAAGCTCTGCAAAATTCAATAGCTTTATATATATCTAGATAGATGTTGATTCATTCTGATGTGTATTTATTGTACGATTATTATTGACTTCCGATACCTATTTTTAAATACGAAATAACTGAATGAAGTTTCATAACTGGGACAAATATTTCACTAATTCTATCAAATTTTTCGTATTATGATGCTGACTTAAGAAATAAAAAAGCTTCATTTAATTTCAAATTTTAAACTTCCTTTCGGGCCATTATTAATAAAAATGAGGACATTTATTTATTTATTTATTTATATTTCCTGAGCACTGATCTATATAATAACTGGATAGCGGATGGAGCACGATTTTTGTGACTAATAGAACGCCATTTTTTTTAGAATTATACCCGGTTTCGGGAAACTTTTTGGACTGTTCGGCAACATTCAGTTCTTCCGATAAAAATTTATCGAACATATAATATATCATATATGGAACATATATTGAGAACATATCGAACCGAATGTTGCCGAACAGTCCACGAAGTTTCCCGAAACCGGGTATAATTATTCTAAAAAATATTTTTAAAAATGGTGTTCTATTAGTCGTAGCACTTTTACACGACATCCGCTATCCAGTTATTATATAGATCAGGGTTCCTGAGCCGTTACGAATTTTTCGTTTTGTTTGTTCCAGTACATAAAACGAAAGTCTTCTTTTGTTTTTGTTCTAAACAATCGAAGAATTTTGTTTATATTCTGAAACAAAAACAAAAATGGACCTCATTAGCTTTGCACAACACAAATGTGCTTACAATTTGTATTCAGTTTCAGGAGCTTACAAGTGAAAGTTCAAAAATCCTCAAACTCTCTAAACATGTTTCTTTTGCTTCAGGTGAGAACTTGGGTTGCTTCGGCGGAAGTAAAAAGAAGAAGGACGGACAACCCGTTCAAAAAGAAACCACCACAGTGAGAACAACGACTCAACGAACAGAGCCTGTTAAGGGTATGGAATTACTTTGGCAGCCAGAAGTAGTGCAATCGTACTTGAGTCTTTTGCAATCTTGTTCAAATCCAGAAACTCTTGAAGCGGCAGCTGGAGCTTTACAAAACCTTGCTGCCTGCTACTGGCAACCAAGCATTGAAATTCGCGCTGCCGTTCGGAAGGAAAAGGGACTTCCAATTCTTGTGGAACTTTTGCGAATGGAGGTCAGTTTTTAGAAAATTTTTAAAAATGAATTTAAAATTATGAGAAAAAACTGATTGTAATTAAATTTTTCTTCTTAGGTTGACAGAGTAGTTTGCGCTGTTGCAACAGCACTGCGAAATTTGGCAATAGATCAACGCAACAAAGAACTTATCGGGAAATATGCAATGAGAGACTTAATTCAGAAATTACCTTCGGGAAATAATCAACATGACCAAGGAACAAGCGATGATACAATCGCCGCTGTTCTTGCGACTTTGAATGAAGTTATTAAGAAGAATGCTGAATTCTCGAGGTCCCTTCTCGACGCAGGTGGCGTTGAAAGGCTCATGAACGTCACCAGGCAGCGACAAAAATATACACCACGAGTTCTTAAATTTGCTGGTATGATTTTATATTTTATTTTACGATAATTTTTAAACGTTTTATCTTAAAATATCTTAATTTTCCAAAATCTTATTTTAGGCTAAAAAATAATCTAACCATAAAAAATGCTTCTATAAATTTTGAATCTTGAAATGCGTATATAATTTTAACGATATAAAATGAGTGCAAAGGGATTTTTTAATTTTTTAAAAGAATTCAAAACATTTAAAAATATATTTAATATTATATGTGACATTTAAAATGGGAAAGAGAAATCTCCCGATTGATAATCGAGGTTCTTTAGTGAAATTAACAAAACACGAAGAAAAACAACTCAATCTTATGATTGGGTTGAGAAATGTTGTAACACCGCTAGGGATGATTCAGGGCCGTATAACTTTTAAAAAAGGTTCAGTTGCTTCAAGGTTGTACATACTAATATAAGGCGCTTACGCAGAATATTTAATTTTGCATTTATACTTATTATTAATTAATCAAGTATCTTAATTATTACTTAATGTTTACGGGTTCATTAGAGTATACAGTCCCTAGCAATATTATTAGACCCTGCTGAAAAATCACCTTTTTGCCATTTTAACTACACATCACGTTTATTATTAGACAGTTTTAGTTAAATTATGAGAAAGCATATATTATACAATGAGTTTCATTCAAAAAGTAGTGACTTACATTAGATAAAAGTTTCATAAAAAAAAAATAAAAATTTCATAAATTCTCATAAAAATGAGTTAAAGCATCAATAAAGAGTTTACTTCAGCAATGTTTGTGTATTTTACGCAATGGAAATATGTATTTATTTTACACAATAGAGCCTGTTGCACTGTTTTTGACGTTCATTTATTTACTTTAAGTTTTTATTACAGAACTACTGCCATCTAAGTTTCAACGTGGTAACTGTATAAACAATTACATAAAATGTTACGATAAGTATTAAACTAAAAGTTTTACCAACGTACGTTAACAGTCTTGCAATGAAACAACAAAAAATGCAGTAAAATATTCATTTTTCAGCATGGGTCTAATAATATGGCCAGGGACTGTATAAAAAGTATAAAATATACATTTAGGCCTCTTATTAATTAATTGATAAGAGAAAACCACGAAACAAATGAAACAAAAACTTAAACTCAAAATTTCACGATCAAAACCATTACAGCTTTAGGGAGCTCAATGCTACACGGAGAAACTCTGACACCAGCGGTTAGTGTTAAAATAAAAATTGTTTTCATAGCATTAGTAACAGTTGCCAATACACTACCCGCTCGTGTAAAATTCACAAGCAAGCAGTGTGTTCGCAACTGTGGCTAGTGCTATGAAAAAAAATTTTATTTTAACACTAACCGCTGGTGCCAGAGTTTCTTCGTGTACCAAGTTGCGAAAACGAAACATCCGTAATTACGCGATGTTGCTGCACGTACTCATGGAAAATTTAATATTTCTAATTTTAAAAAATCTGTCCACTTGGCGGGCACATTCTCATAACACTTCTTCTTCTTCGTATTCCTCGTTGGCACTATACCTGCTTTATAAAAGCTTTGTATATCAGGCCATGACCAAGTTGAGAGGGAGTGAACTCCCCTGTATCTGAAACACAAGTCGGGCAGAGCTCGACTGCACCAAAGATGATAGCCATGTTTCAATGACCCCCTCCGCAAGGAACAGCCAAGCAAACCCAGCTCGCGAATTTGATTTAGATTTGAACATTTCCTTTTTTCAAAAATTTAAAAATTTGGGAAGCGATTTTAATTGAGGGGTTCACCAAGATTTGATATGATGAAAAGGGAGGAGGGCATTTTACATTAATTTTAATGAATATAATTGCCTTTAGGTCAAGTTTTATTTACCATGTGGCAACACCAAGAACTGAGAGACGTATACAAAAAGCACGGATGGAAGGAACAAGATTTCGTGACGAAAACAGTTGCAGCTCGAAATTCCGGGCCCAATTCGCCTAACAATGCAAATAGGTATGATCCAATCATTTTTAATTGATTTAAACTTTCGATATAAACAACTTCTTTTAAAATTCCAACAGTCTTTTGGTTTTTTTGTTTTTTTTTTTGGTTTGAGGACTCTGTGCTTTATTTTTATGCACGATTCCATTTATCTAAATCACGATTCACACAATCTTTTTGTACAGAGTCCTATTACATTATGAGTTACATTCATTCTATGTTAAAATTAGTTATGACTGCAGCACACTCAATCGGCCAATGGCAAGTCAAGGCAGCACGAGGTACGAAGACAGAACCATTCAACGAGGCAATACCAATTCAAATAATGTCGGACGTTCCACCATCTATCAGTCTGTAAGTAAAGTCTAATGTCATGCAATTTCATTCTGACATTGAGCTTATAGGGTTATGACCTCTATAGTGAGCCACCTGAACTCTTGGGATTACATTCAACGGAATATATTAAACATTAAGTCAAGTTTTGCGATAATAGTGAGCCACAGAACCTTACTATTGATGTCATTACCCTATTTACAATTTGATTATACTCTTCCCCTCGTATCGTTAAAGTTCTTCTACGCGTGAATTTATGTTTATTCTCTTTTTTTTTCCTTTTTTTTTTTGTATTTTTTTTTTTACATAAAATTACGGTATTTTAAATTTAGTGTAAAGAGGTTTCATTTTTTTTGGATTTCCATCTGAAGCATTATTCAAAAGATATTTGGTGATTACATTTTTTTAGAGACTTCAGAGCTTCCAGTTACTTTATATCTTGAAGGCTCTGTATTTTTTTTTGTAAATAAATAATATAAAATCTAATAACTGAAGAACTTTAACAATGAGGAACATCTAAGCCTAAAGTATATTTTAGCACAATGATGTAAGAAGTTGTTACTCGCCGAGCCATTTGATCTTTATTTTTTAATTATATAATTATGTATGACCATAACCGCAATCTTTCCACATTTAACAAAATTGGAATCTTTAAATTTTTTGTCTTCGATAGCAATTTATTGAAGCTTATAGATTTTGAATATTAACTCATGTAAAGTTTTGGAAATTTGCACGTATATTATTAAAGACAAATCGAAGAATTTTTGATAATGAGATTGACCGAGAGAGCTTGAAACCGAAAATATCGATCTATGTTTAACAGCAAAACGAGGAGATCGCAATGTCAGATATGCAGTATCCAAAACAAGGAACTCACGCACCACCTGCTGGCGGAGTTTGCGTGTTTCCTCCCAATCCAGTAAGTCACTAGACTCTAAAAAAAATTTGTGCGCAATTCTCAACGTAAACACTAAACACCAACAGCTTTTAGGCACTTTTTGCTTAGAGCGTGAAAAAAGTATTACACTTCCAAAAGTGCATATGACAAGTACGAATGATATACTAGCGTTTGTAATTCACATTTACTTATCGATTTACTAATACGGGATTAAGGGTATTGGACTCAAGTGCTATGCTTAAAATTCAATTTCTTTATTTTACTTAAGAAATATTGTATTTAGGTATTTTTTTCACCAAGTTAGTCACACCGGATGAAACAGTATTTTTGCTTCGCCTATTGGTTGGATTTGTATTTGCCTGTACAATACAGTTTTCGCGGTTATTTAGTTTAAACAAAAATAGATGTTGTATTTTTTTTATTTAACTAAAGATAAAGATTGTGATATCAATAGCTTCAAGGGCTTTTGAAAGAATCCCAATGCATTTAAGGATTTTCAATAGCCACAGCTACTTCGAATTTGTTTCAGGAAGTAAAAAAACTCCACTGATCCCCACCTAGATTGATTGCTATACTATTTGCATCCTTTCCATTCTCGACGTTCCCACAATATTCATACCAGTATCCAGTCTACAGTTTTCTTGAAATCCCTTAAATCTTACGACAATCTCAAAATTCATTTGAAAAAAAAACTTTCGCTGTTTTAAAATACATACCATAAGCTCTCTTCAAATTCCTTAAAAAAATCTTTTGGAATCCTTTACATAGTGAAAAAAGGTGCATCTGTTTTAAAAAAGATTACCACAGTAGAGAGGAAAAATATCTGTTTCTAATATTCGTTGAGTAAAATGGAGAAATTGAATTTTGATGTTAGAACTTAGAACTTAGATCCAATATCCTAAGGTATCTTTTTACGTGGCAGCACTAATTGAATTTTGCATGGTGCCCGAATAATACACATTTATTCATTAATTTACTTATAAACTAAATGGGAATGCGTTTCAAACTAAAATAACTACATATATTGCATTTCTCTGACTCTACCTTGAGAGATTTCTTCTTAAGCTGAAATATCCTCCTTCGAAATGGCAAAACCTTTAGTTTTTGTCACTGGTAATTCTATATAAAGTAATCCATATAGCAATAAATTTTTTATAATGTATACACATTTACATGAGAGTATTACAATATTACAATACAGTATATTATTCGTTTATATATTCTATCGTAAAAGTTGTGACCCGGTTAGTCAAAGTACATATAAGGTAAAGCAAGTAGGAAACTTAAGAGCTAAAAACATTTGTATGTATGTATACGTGATAGTTACATGTTATGATTATGAAAGTGTATAAACTAAGTCAATTACAAGGATTAGATTGTCATTTGTAATATGACAGGGCACTAAAACGAATCATATATATTGCAGCACGCACCACACTTTTGATTAAGGTTGTTGGACCAAAGTTCTACTATCTGTTCATTAAATGTTGGCCCCTCTACAAATGTTTGAATAACTCAGCCAAAAAAAATCGCTAATAAAAA
>JAUEJJ010000042.1:4045187-4056651 GCA_032164275.1 Synergus coniferae
AATCAATAAGCATAAAAATTCATTAAATTTACTATATTTAATCAGGCACTGTCGCAAATAGGAGCACTGTCGCAAATGGGTACACTTACCTTATAATTTGTAAATTTTTAATTCTAACTGATTAGCAAAATATGTACGTTTATATTCGGCTGTACTTTATACATTTTTTTTTACTTTCATACTCCGAACTTTGCTTCTTGTATCATTTTCTTTAGGATGGTTTTTGATTTTTTTTTTTTAGTTTTTATAAACTATACTCTTTATAAACTATACTTTTTTGATTAGTTTTCCAGGATTACAGCGAATTAGGTATCTTTATGTAAAATAAATGAAGACATGTACAGTGCAGGATTTAAAGTTGGTTTAATAAAGATGAACATATCATTTAATCTAATAGCTTGTCTATGTTTTATATCAACACGTTTGTCAGGAGATTTTCAAGCACTCTGAACTCACTTATGTTATTTCGCAAAAAGTATGTTACATATTTCTAGTAGGTATACCATATGATGCTCGTAATATGAATATTAATTATATAATCAGTTTTTTATAATAGTATATTCTTATCACATATGAAAAGGTATTAGATTTTTTTAATTATAATTATTATCTTATCTAGAATGGTTAGGCGAGTAACGCAGCTCAGATCATTGGCCTCGATTCCAATAACTTGGTACGTTTAATATGAATGATACTTCATAAAATTGATGTAAAGATTTTTAAAACGAAATTGTTTTAAGGGTGTTGGAGATTCATGCCTCAAAATTAAATCTTCTCATTTTACTGAACGAATATTAGAAATAAATATTTTTTCGTTCTACAGCCGTATGTACTTTTTTTTAGAATAGGAGTGTGACTGCAGAGCAAAAAAAAGGGTTTAATTAGAATAGTTTTTGCGTAAAATTTTCAATTCAAAATGAAGTCCAAAATCCAATTTGTTCATTTTATTCAAAAAATATTAAAATTATAAATTGTTTCGCACTGTACCCATAATTCTATTTAAAAAATGAAAAGCTGTACAGAGCTAAAGATACTTAATTATAATATTTATTAAGTCAAATGAAGAAATAAAATTTTTAGTTTAAAACTTGGATCCAACATCCTTAAGTATATTTTTGAATTAAATAAATGATTAATTAATTTAACAAAGAATTATTCTCAAAATACGCTTCCTTAATTTTACTCAACAATTATTAGAATAAAATGTCTTTTTGCTCTGTATATGTATTCTATTTTAAAATAGAAATATACCTATCGAGTGAAAAAATTTTTATTTTGAATACTTTTTACGTAAAATGAAAAATTCAATCTCTTTATTTTACTCAAAAAAAAATTTAAATTACAATTTTTTTCGCTCTATACCAATAACTGTATTTAAAAAATGAGTAGCTGCACAGGGTGAAAAAAATGTCTACTTATAACATTTATTAAGTAAAATGAAGAAATCGAATTTTGAAATTAAAACTTGAATCCAACACCTCTGAGGGGTCCTCTATTTGTTACGTAACGCTTTTTTCTTTGACCATTTTTGTACACTCCCCTCCTTGTAGCAGAACCATAACGTTGAACTATTATACCCCCACCCCCTTTAATTGTTACGTAACTTTCGCTAATCTGATTTTTTTCACTTTAAATTTTATGTTTTTAGAAATATAATGTATAAAGAATTTATTATATTAGTTTAAACTTGTCTCTGGAGTGTACGTTAAATTTCAAGGGATTTTACAGAATTTTAAAGGATTGTTGAATAGGTTTCAAAATTTTTTACGGGAGTTTAAAAGAAATTAATGATTTTAAGATGTTTTACGGTATATCAAAACGTATTTCAAGTGACTTGAATTGTTTTTCGTTGGAATTCAAAAAGTATTTCCACAAAGATGTTAAGAAATTTTATAACATTTGATAGGATCTAAAACGATTTCAACGATTTTAATGGGTTTAAAAATGTCCAGGAATTTCAAAAGTTTTAAAACAATTTGAATGACTGTAGTGTGTTTTGAAAGATTCCAAGAAAATTCAAGGGATTCTAAATAATTTTAGAGATTCTAAAGCACTAAAAAGAGTTTTATACGATTTAAAAAATGTTTAAGCCTTTTCTAAAGGTTTCAAGAGATTTGAAAAATTTCAAGGAGTTAAGGAAGATTTAAAAGTTTTTACAATTTTAAGGGATTTCAAATCATTTTTCCAAAATGGAATCTTATAGAATCTCCAAGAATTTTAAAGATTTTAACGGATTTCTAAAATTTACAACCATTCCGATGGGTTTCTAAGATTTAAACAGAGTTAAAAAATGTTAAAGGATTTTCAAAAGATTTAAAAGATTTTTTAGGATTTCCAAAGTATTATTGATTTAGATTGATTTAAAAATACTTGGAGAGATTTCAACTGCTGAATATTACGTAATAATTTTACTCCCTCCCCCCTAAAAGTATTACATAGTATGTGGACGACCCCTAAGTATACTTTTGTATGAATAAATTAATATTTTTTTTGTTGTTTTTATTGACATATCGAGTTGAAAATTTCCAAAATTAATTGTAAAAGTATCAAGGTACGTTTATCTGGTCCTAAATATTGACATTTATAGAAAAAAGTTACACATTTTTTATTTGTTTTATGTACTAACAATTTAGGATCAGATAAACGTACATTATTAGTATATTTCCTTCTGTCGATATCTCAATAAATGTGATCAGATAATTGATCACAATTGATCAGCCTCAAAATTCGCTTTCTTCATTTTACTGAACAATTATTAGAATAAAATATTTTTTCGCTTTGTAGATGTATTGTTTTTCAAAATAAAAATGTGCTAATGCTCAAAAAGTATTTAAATTACAATTTTTTTCGCTCTGTACCCACAGTAGCTGTACACTGTGAAAAGACGTCTAATTATAATATTTATCAAGTAAAATGAAGAAATCGAATTTTGACGTTAGACTTTGGTCCAAAAGCTTGAAATCAGCTGAAGAATGTTAAAAAGATGCTTTCGTAAAATAGAAACGTAAATAATACTCTGAATCGTACCAATTATTGTAATAGAGACTGGCGGCTCTCGGATAATGTAATACCCGTCCACCCCACCCCCACGTTCACGGTGTCATTTGCACAGTACTAATGTTGACCTGTGTGTTGCAGCAACCGAAACCCGGTGAGCCGCTGTACGCGCAAGTTAACTTGGAGAAGAAAAAGAAACGGCAGTATGAGCTGGGGGTGGGCCAGGGTCAAGTCCAAGGCCCGGTCGGAGCTGTGCAGGGTGTCGGTATCGGAGGCACTGGCTCGCAATGGATCGGGGACGGTGTGGGTGTGGGCGTGAGCGTTCAGGAAATTCCTGCTGCCACCGTTAACGTCCCCCCGAATTCAACAGCCGTGTCCGCAGGTGATTCCTGGGTATAACACGCCCTCGAAACCATTTTTAAGACCACAGACCTTCGGCCCAAACAGCCGCTAAGTCTTGCAAAGTGATAACTCATAAGAAAAGCGCCCATGCGTTTCCTCTCAAATGGCGAGTGGCATCCTCTCATCCTGCTGTGGAATCTACAAAGTTCGACTGATTGTGAGATTTCGAAAATCATGCCAACCTGCAGAAAAAAGAAGATTTCGAATCTGATCCCTTCATTCCAGATACTTTTTAAAATTATTTATTTTTTAGAGCGACTCGTCCGATCACATCCGCAGCTGTAGTCGCACCCTAAAATTTACAGCACAATTCTAAATAATTATTTAACGAAACGGTACTACTACCGAAGCACGCGAAATTTTATCGCTACGCACTCCCAAGTGCAAAAATAGTGGACAACTTGCGCATTTGGCGGATTATAAATATATACATACATATAAATATATAAACACGGAAATACACGAGTAGATATAGTTTATTCCTATGTTATATATAAAGTATATATATATATATATAAATATATAAATACATATATAAAGTATATATATATATATATAAATATATAAATACATATATATATATATATGTATTGAGGCTGTGGGTGTGGCAGAGGATAGTGATCCCTCGGAGCATCACTGTTACGGCACTACGCTGTTTTCAGCATTCGAATTAGCAAAGAGTTATCTGCAGTTTATCTGGATAAAGAGAATGCATTTTTTGTCGATTCTAGAATCAATAATTTGTGCTTATGGTGATTATTATTTTTCTTTTTTTAATTTTATCTTAAAATGTCTTAATTTTCAATAGGTACAGTGCCCTACATAAATGCTTTCCTCTGTGAAGTTAGGCGTTAACTTTATTCCGCATTAAAGAACGTATAATTTATTATACCCAACTTCATAGGGGAAGGCATTTATGCAGCGCACTGTACTTTAGGAAATTTCGAAGTGGGATTATATTTTTATATTATATTTTTCAAAAAAATCCAAGACGTTTAAAAAAATTTTACAGAAATCAATAGATTTCAAGAAATTTAAGAAATTTTAAGATATTGTAAGGAATTTTAAACGCTTTCATGTCATTTTAAGAATTTTAAAGTTTTTTAAAAAAATTGAAGATTTTAAAAAATTTTAATATATTTCAAAAGATTTCAAGAGTTTTTAAGTGATCTCAAAGGATTTCAAAAGAACTCACATAATTTCAAGCGATTTAACCAGATTTTAAAGAATTTGAAAAATATTTTTTATATTTTGAAATTACTTTAAAATTTTTTATATTTTGAAATTACTTTAAAATTTTTAAACTCTTTTAAATTCGTTAGCTTAAAAATTCTAAAAAATTCTTTAAAATAATTTCAAATATTTTGGAAATCCTTAAATTCTTTGGAAAGTTTTTTATATCCTTTAAAATTTATTAATCATTATTTCTCATTTAAAATCCCTTGATATACTTAAAAATAATTTTAAATTACTTGAAAATTCTTAAGCTCTCTTGAATTCTTTTGAAATCCGTTGAAAAATTTTTTAATAATTAAAAATGTTTTAGAATCTTGTAATCCTTTAAAATTCCTTGAAATTATTTAAAATACTTTGACTCACTTCGACACTTAGAACCTATAGAAGCAGTTTCGATATAATCACAACCTCTATTTTGCAATAGGACTCGATTCATCCGTTTTCAAAAGTTTTAAGAAAATAGTTTAAACCGAATTCAGAAACTGGAAAGACTATAATCGATGATTGTGGCAGTAAACGCGAATGCGTAAAGTTGCTGTAATTGCGATAATAAGATTAATAATGAGGAGATGATGAGAATAATAATATCACAATAATAATTCTATTTCATTATTAATATTATTACAATAGTTGCAACAGTATCTAGGCGAGGGATCCAAACTAGGAAAGATTGTATTCGTTGGAAACATTTTAAGCGTACAACACACTTAATATATTGTCGCACCTAGCACCTAGTAGTTCTCGTTTTGCGGTTTGCCAATCACAACAAATCATTTTATTTGATATTACATGCTTTACGCTCGATCCAAAATTTGTCAGTTCTGTGGTAACAGCAGTGGGGGATGTATTTATAAAATCGCTTGTTTCTTAAATCGGTTCTACGATTAATGATTCAGCGAGATCTCAATTCAATTTCTGAGTAAATATTAAGCGATTTATAAAAAATGATTGGACCGTGATTGGTTCTCCGTTTTAATTTAAGTGATTCAATGTGTGCTGAATAGCAACGTGACCCTGAATTTAAATTTTAAACAATATAGATGACGACCCACCGTGTTCCCGGGCGATTTTCTCACCGAAGGTTAAATCACGCCATATATATCGATAAAGATAGGAATACAACACGACAAAATGTTATCCACGAATTAAAGTATCTATCTCATTCGTGCAATTAGCCATTACATGCAAATCTTGACTGAATTTGCAAACAAAATCATTTTCTTCGAGAGCGCTCAATTTTCAAAGTATTGTCGCAGACTTCTGGAGAAAATGTAACAGAGCTGAATTGACCGGTTTCATATATAAATTCAGTCAATTTTGAAGTGTAAAGAAAGCGCATCCATAATGATTGAAAAAACTACAGACAAAAACTCTTTAAATAAAATGTCCCACACGAAAAACGTCTCCCACATTTATAATTTAGAATCTTGAATATATAATTAAGAAATGTATAAAATGTGGTATTTTGAGCTTGCAGAGGCAATTGCCTAAAAGAAAGAGTCGTTTTTTGTTTCGGAAATGGGGGTAATTATTGAGGTTTTAGGTATCGATTGTTCGAAATTTTGATATGTGCTTCTTTCCCCCTATGCATTTTGTAAACCGCGTTTATAATTTTCTACAAAAAGACTGCTTAACACTTGTACAGTAGACGAAATGGACGCTCAAGAAAATCGCTTTAGCAAATTAAGAATTATTCGATTCATGCGATTCATGCGATTCATGTGATTCATGCGATTTCACAAACACGCTTCTCCATTTTGATCGCACTCTCTCCTTTTTCCATTGTATTATAATATACGCGTTCTTTCCAATGCATACACCATACATATATATAAATACTTCATGGACGAAAATGTCACTTGGGTCCGAAAACAAAGTTTGCAAGTTGAAATATCCTTTCACTTGATTAAGGGAAAATTATAAAAGTATGACGTCACTATTTGCCGACTGTATCATATATATTTTTTCTCTGGCTTCCAATTTTTAAACGAAAAGATGATATCTCACTAAAAATTTTGAAAAAAGACAGTAATTATATCAGTACACACCATTATAAACTGAAAGTCTTGAAGCTTGAAGTGAATATATAATTTAAGAAATATAAAATAAATTCAAAAAGAATTAAAAAATATTTTCTATATTTTGAAATTAGTTAAAAATAAAATTTAAATTGGATTAAATTCATTAAAATCACTTAAAATCAGTTGGCAGCTCTGATCTTGATTCTAAAGTGCAGGCAACGAATACAAGTCCAGCCAATGGGTGAAGAGAGAATGTTGCTTCAGATTTCGAGATTGCAAGAATCTATTTGCGATATAATTGCAACCTCTTTTTTATGATAGGATGATAGAATTTAAAAATATGTATTATAATTTAAGTAGAAACACATCTGTAGTGCCCTCGTTTCGTTATCAGTGCACTAACATATTTTTTGTTATTTCGCAAAATTTCGGCGAGATATCTTGTTTAGTTTAAAAATAAGATGTCGGAAAAAATATATATGGACGATTGGTAAATAGTGACGGGGATGAAAGTTTTAGAGTATTATTTTTTTTGTCATTTTACCGGATAGGTAATGATATATCGCGATTCTAAATGAAAAAGGCGTTAAGGGAAGAGACTTTTAAGCGGCATAATTTTTCTTATATTCCAAGATTATTTTAGAAAATATTTTTCTGCGATGACCTAAGCGTTTAGGCCACTAATCAATCCGTTCGATGCTTACAGTTAACGAAGACTGTCTCTTTAAGCTAAAGATCGATTTTGAAAGATGTTTTCGTGATGTTTTATATTTTACAAAATTTTAATTTTTTAACGAGTTTATAATTTTTTATAAAATTTATATATGTTGTTTGAGGTACGTAACTTGATTTATGTATAATCTTCCACGAAAATGAAGAGTATTTTGTTTGGTGGAATTATAAAGGCAATTTTTTTAAAGGTTCGTTTATTCAGATTCAACAATACAATTTACTGATACCATTCCACATTTTTTTTTCTCAGAGCTTTTTATTTCCCAATAAGTAGTCAAATCTCTGATTCACATGGGGAACAAATTATGTATTTATTGCCAGGCAGCTTAAGTGTGTGTACGATATTTTTGTATTAGTTGCACAAGTACTTTTTAATCCAGAACAAGTCTTTTTTATTAACATTTGTAAATAAATCTTCATCTTCATGTCTTCGTGACGACAAAAGACACGTTAGTTTAACAATTTAACGGAATTTGACTGGATTAAGAGTCAAGCCCGAGGAGAAATACAGATCTCGATGAAACTAAAAAAAAAAAAAAAAAAAAAAAAAAAGAATGGATTTGGGATAAATGAAGAAAAACATTCACATACATACATGTACACATGCATAATAAATAGAGGATAATGTACCACATACATATTTACATTAATTAAATGAAGTATAAATAAGCATGGGTGTGCATCATAGATGTATTAGAGAAATTTCACCACGCATTTAGTATTAATTACTATAAGTCGTTATAATTGGATGTCAGAGTGAGTGGTTAGGGGAGGGGGGAGATCTGATTTGTCAAGGTATGATATTCCACTGCATGTACAAGATTGAACGCAATAGCGAACTTGTGTTTAGGTACGGTTACATTCTGATCGTGTTTTGTGATATTCTTTACTGTGTAAATCAAAATTGTAATCTACGGAGGAAATGTTTTTGTGATGTTTTTTCCTTACCGATTTTACGGTTTTAACGACTTCCTTTGTATATTTTGCGTTTAGCGCTAGTTTATTAATTTTTAAACATTCGTGTACGATAGTCGTAAACGACTTTCAATTAGCCTTACGACGAACATCAATTATTAACAATGTACAAATATAACTGAGATAGTCGTCGTGTACTCGAATATTTCATAAAGGCAGACTGAACTTTGTAATTTTAACGACCACCTGTATAATGCGTGAGATTTCTTGTACTCATACTTATTACGCAAGGGTATATATATATATATATAATTATATATATATATATATATATATATTATAATAACAATATCGAAAAGTACGTTTTTTTTTCGCACAGTTCATATCGTAGAGAACTTTACAGGCACCTCTATGAAACATCTATTCTTATCATTTACCTGCGAACACGATTCAATGGCATCCCATGAGCTTTTCTTATGGCACTAAGCTGGCCGGCCTCCCCTCTGTAAAACCCTACGGGGAAGAAAACTGGGACACTTATCATTTATCGAATTATCGAGAACGCAGTTCTATATCGACGTAGATTTACTTTTAAGCGAGAGTTTATTATCATTATGTTAACGACGCCGTATTATTTATATCGAAAGAGTACTACGTATATACTTATAATTATTGAAATGAAGATCGAATAATGTAATTCAAATCCGACTGAAAACAATTAAAGATTTAACTCCGCAAAAGACTATTGTTATTTTTTTTACTTACCTGCAAGAAATTGCATAATTTTATACACAAATAATTTTAACAAATTTAAGTAGAATTAAATATGATTTTTGAAGAATTTGAAGAAGGTTTTAAAAATAATGCAGAATTAAATGATTTTCAAGAAATTTCATTTATTTCACGAGATTTCGTGAAATATTACATAATTTTAAAGAACTTGAAGAAATTTCAAAGACTTAAATACTATTTAAGTGATTTTAAGGAATTTCAAGGGATTTTAATGGGTTTAAAACGATTTACAGGATTTTAAAGCATTTTAAGAAATTTCGAAGAGATTTTATGAAATTACGATGGATTTGTCGGGATTTTCAAGTGATTTGAAATAATTACAAGGGATTTTTCAGGAATTCAAAAAATGCCTAGAATTTGAAAAAGATTTCATAAAATTTCAAGACATTTGGTTAACTTTAAAGAATTACCTGTTTACTTATTTGTGCTTATTTTTTTTTGCAAAAACTTTATTTTTATAGTTAATTTTGAGTTACTTTGTATTTTTTGCATAATTTCCTTTTAATGACTAACATGCTATAAAATAAACAAAAATTCATTTCAAAAATTGCACTCAATACGGAAAAAAAAAAATTTGTAGTTCACTCCTTTTTTTTTGAGTAATAACTTACTTAACACTTCATAAAAGAAATGATTCTATAATTTATTTGCAGTCCCGAAAAATTGCAGTGAACATTCTTTTATAGATTTCCATTTGTAATGAAATTGCTCACTCGTAATCGAAAAAGGTGTCATCAGGAGGGCGTAACTTCGTCTTCTATTGTGGAAATCAATTGTGTCCTTTCCAATCTAGTGCAAATTGCATATTGTGTATAGATTGTGGTTTGAGATAATAAAAAGAAGCTCACTAATGATATTTTTACATTCTCATCAGAAAGAATGTATTAGATTTGTGTAAAATTTGACCCCCTCCGTTTTTGTCAAATGTCCACGTTTTGAGACCCCTTGAACCCAAAAAACATCTTTTTAAGAATGTGTCTGTCTGTGTGTCTGTAGATTTTTAGTTTGTGTGCACGATAACTTTCGACAGAATTGACCGTTTGGATTGGCCTTTGGTATACTCTTTTAGTGTCCCAAAATAAAGCTTAAGTTTGTTAGCCAGCCATTTTGTATAAAAATTTAAAAAGTTGGAGCATTTTGAAAACTTTTTAAACCACTTCTTTTTTAATTTACAAATTCTATGCATGTACGTTCGTAGTACTCAAAAAGTAGAACAATTTATCCTTATCACTTTTTTCGATAAAAAAATAATTGGCAGACTTATGACATTTCGAAAATTCAAAAAAACGAAAAAAAATATGACAATTTGAAGCCAAACAACGCACGATATGAAAACAAGTCAAATGATGAAAAATGTTTCTTTTTGAACGATCTACACGAGTGGCATAAAAAATTTTTGAATCTTCATGAAAAAAAGAAATTTCAAATTTTGAGCCAAATAACACGAGATATATAGAAACAAATTACAAATTCTCCTTTGACTATTTTTTGATAAAGTAAGTAGTTTTCGTTTAAATCGTGAAAACTGTTTTCAAAAATTAAAAATTAATAAGTTTTCCCACCAAGAAACGTGGGATATGAGAAAATATTACAAAATTAATATAGATAATCGAAGCTTGACGATCAAATATTCCAGAGCATGAAACGCTACGAATAAATCGCGCGAGGTTTATGTCAAATATCGAGCGCGAAGCGCGAGTGTCCTGATGAGAATGTTTTCCTTGAGGTCGATAGAACTTTAAGTAAATGAGTTTTCTTCATTAAAAACAAAAATAATTAGAACAATATCGCCCCGAAGGGCATAAGTGTCGCGAAGCGCCCAACACGGAGCGCGAAGCATGACGTGTTATGAGAATGTGCCCGCAAAGTGGGCAGATTTTTGATTACACAAACTACTATATAATAATTAATATTTTATTCTTTGAGTTCTATAAGGTAAGTAGTTATACCAAAATTTTATGTAAAAATAATTAATTTAAAAAAGGGAAGTGTTTAAAATTTTTTAACGAACTCTTAACGTAAGAAAAATGTTAGTTCGTACTGATACTTTTTGAAGTGAATCATGTTTTTGTAGTTTTCTATTTTCCAGTAGATTTTATATCCGTAAAAGCCATCGCTGTATTATGTATTTATGACAAAGTAATGGAATTGATCGGTTCAATGAGTCGTGCTAGCTGCGTTTCGAGATAAAAGTCTCTTTCAGAACCGATTTCTTGTGACCCCATAATTCTACTCCTCATAAAAGTGTACCAGTTTACCCTTGATCAGTTGTCAAATGAGAAAACCATTTGAAGCATCCTCTAAATCTAAAAAAAATGCTCTCGAATTCTGGATCCCATGGGATCATCTTATCATAAAAAAATTTATAT
>JAUEJJ010000042.1:4057500-4079772 GCA_032164275.1 Synergus coniferae
GTTAAAATCTGTATTTTATAAAAAGATATTGTCAAAAAACCTCAAATTTCAATATTTTCAAAAATGTTAATAACTCCAAAAATATGTATTATTTTAAAAAGCGCTTGGTCTCATTTTAAAGATAAATTTTCATAGCTTTTGTGTACGCTATTCAGATATTATTGAAATTATTTTTCTAGCTTCTGCCAGCTCATAAATTTTAAAATAAAGATTGTTCTCCACATATGGATAAAAACAAATAAGAAATGAATATTTTAATAGATTTTACTACATTTGATTAAAATATGGTATATTTTGATATTTAAAAATTTCTTGTAAATAACTATGGATATTTCAAATTTTACGATTTTTCTATGCAAGTTTGAACCTATGGCAGAAAAGGTAGGGAAATGATTTAAAAAATAATATTTGAATAGCGTACACAAAAACTATGAAAATTTCTCTTTAAAAGGAGACCAAGGGCTTTTTAAAATAATAAATATTTTCGGAGTTATTAACATTTTTGAAAATATTGAAATTTGAGGTTTTGAGGCAATATCTTTTTATAAAATACATTTTTTAACTTTCCTTTTAGCTTATTAGAACGCAGAGTTTCATTAGCTTTCGTATTGTTTTGGAGAAAACTTTTTCAATTAAATATTATAAAATTAGGGAACTTTAAGCAACTGCTAAAAAATAGCTGTGTACTGACAATTTCCAACAGTATAGTGTACTTTCTAATAAATAAAATAATAAGTCACCTATTACCAAAGTGGATTAGTATTATAAGAACAACTTTATAATCTGTTTAGTAGTTCTAATTACAATAATTAGTAACTTAATTCATAACAATGAATTTTTTTTTGAACATCAATAATGTTAAACTTTTTCTATAAATGATTATATTATTTTTGTAATATTATATACTGCAGCTTATATACAGTTTAATTTAGGGTGGGTCGAAAAAACAAAAAATTGGAATTTCAATTTGAGACCAACGGGAAAAGGTACGTGTATTATATATATCATATCATAATTCCCTGAGAATAATCGAAATATCTATTTAAAAAATTGGAAAATGAGGTGCATAAATTCTGCAATACTAAGTATTTCCAGACCAGCGGTTGATCATTTCTGCTCGTCTTTGGGAAAAGAGAAAATTTCACAAATCTCAAATCGTAATTTATTACAATAAAAATTGAAATCACTTGTATATTGCAGAATTAATATTTACCTTAATACCTATAATACATATTGCGTTTTTCAATTTTTTAAAATTAAATCGATATTTCGATTTTTCTTGAAAACGATTTCGTATGCAAAAATATGTAAAATAAAAATTTCATCGAGATCTAAAGACTTGTTTATACAATTTTTCAATAAAATCAATACCTATTTTTTGTACATTTTTTGCGTGGGTCAGAATTTAACGTTATTCAATTTCAAAAAGTTTTTTCTCAAGAAATTTTGATATGAAAATACACCTTATTTTCCTGTTGGTCCCAAATTAAAATTCCAATTATTTGTTTTTCTTGCCCAGCCTAAAGTTTATTTAAGAGATTTTACAAAATTTTACAAAATTTTAGAGGATTTCCAAAGCGATATCGAAACATTATAAAGAGTTTTCAGTTATTTTATATGAATAGTTTACAGTGTTTTGTCGAATTTTAAAATTTGTCGTGGAATTTTGTTAAGGGAATTTAGAAATGACAGAAAATATTTCAGTGCACGTCCGTCTTCTTATTAAAGTTTTTACTTCTTTAAATATTGCAATTATATAATTAATTTTTAAATTTTTAATATAAGTGTGAACAGGGCAGTATGTATTTAAAAACTACAAACCTTAATGATACAAGACGAATGTACATTGCTACATATTTTCTGTCATTTCCAAAATTTTCAGCGAGGTATCTTTTTTAGTTTAAAAATAAGAAGCTGGTCAAGTTCGTTAGCCAGCCATTTTGGATAAAAATCCAAAAAGTTGGAGCATTTTGAAAGTTTTTTAAACCACTTTTTTTTTTAATTTACACATTGTATGTATATGGACCTTCATAGTACTTAAAAAGTACAACAATTTATCTTCATGATTTTTTTCGATAAAAAAATAATTGTCAGGCTTATGACATTTCGAAAATTCAAAAAATCGAAAAAACATTGTAATTTGAAGCCAAACAACGCACGCTATGAAAAAAAGTCAAAGATGAAAAATGTTTCTTTTTGAAGGCTAGCTCTTTTGACCAGTTTTTTATAAAGTAAGTAGTTTCCGTTTAAATTGTGAAAACTGTTTTTAAAAAATAAAAAATAAAATTTTTCCGCATAAAAACGTGAGATATGAGAAAATATTACAAAATTAATATAAAGAATTGAAGCTTGACGATGAAATATTCCAGAGCACGAAATGCTATGAACAAATCAAACTTGTTAACTATTTATTTGTGTACCTCGAGGTGTACCTATTGTGCGGGGAACAGGGCCGAGCGCGAAGCGCGAGTGTCCTGATGAGAATGTTACGTAAATAAGTTCTCTTCATTAAAAACAAAAATAATTAAAACAATAACGCCCCGAAGGGCGTACGCGTCGCGAAGCGCGCAACACGGAGCGCGATGTGTATAATGGAATTTTGTTAGTAATAATGTTACTAGGTGTTACTAATTCATTTAGTAGAATGTACCATATCATTAATTTAGTTTGTCCTTGTTATTAATTGAATTAGTAACTTTTTACTAATTTATAGTAAACTTCTTCGCAGTAATTGATGTCGCAGAAGTATAAGGAACTACTATTAATTAGTAAGATTTAACGAATTCAAATTAAGAGAGCAGATTAGTAGCGTGATTCATTCAATTGCTTACTGAATCGAATCAGCTCTCTGAATTTCAATCAGTCAGAAATGGATGACTTAATTAGATCAGTAACGACTTTTGCATCGGATATTCGAGGGATATCCTACACTCAACTTCTGATTCTGTGCCGGCACTAGTTCTGTGCTCGGTTTACGGTTGCTCATCCCCGATAAGTACCTTCGTTTGTTCTTCGAAGAGCTCGGCAAGCGATAATTAATATGCCTGAGTTTTTATCTGAATCCACCCTTCCATTCTGTGCCGCCCAGACTCGAAGCCGGCTCAGAATCAGAGGCTAAGTGTATTTATTTTACAACTCGAGATATCCGTTTAGAAAATTGGAAAATTTCTCGAATAATTTATAGAAAAAAAAAGGTCTAGTTTATATTACAGGCTTGATTTAACTTACCTTAATTTAAGTCCCCTTTTAAACTTAACCCTAGATTTAAGTCTTAAAGTAAGACTTGTAAGTACTTAAAGTAAGTAATTCAAAGGGACTTAAATTAAGGTAATTTAAATTAAGCCTGTAACATAAACTAGACCTTTTTTTTCTGTGAAGGAGATATTATGGATATTCCGTTTATATATTCCAAGTATCTCTCAGATATCCATGAAATATCCCTAGGATATTCTCTTTATGAGAGAGGATAACCTAAATATCTCTCCGAAATATCCTATGGTTAGAATATCCTAAATTTTAAGGATATCCTAAAAAATATCCCAAATTTCATAAAATAGGAAATTCCAAATTCTTTCCATTGGATAACCTCTAATACTAAAGGATATCTGGGATTTTTTCCAGATATCTTTGAATTTTTGAAACAATATCCTATATTCTTAGATTAATTATCAACTGCAGAATATTCCAGATGAGATGTGAAAAAGTTCCGAATATATTCCAGGATAATCGGAGGATATCCCTGAGATATAAAAATTCTAGAAATATCCCAAGGAGGATGTTTATCATCTGCAAGGACATCCCAAAAATTCTAGGATATCCTTGGATATTTTCTAGAACATTTTTTTTCATTATCCATAAGACTAGTCTAGGACTAGAGACTAATTTCCAGTGGGAAATCAGTCTCTGCTTTTAAGTCGAATAAAAGTTTTTTCAAGGTTTTTTTTATCCACCATAAATTTGGACTGGATTTAACGTATCGGCATTTTTTTTTATTAATGCATGTAATGATAACTAAATTAACACATCAGGCGTATTAAGATTTTCATTTCCTAAATACAGACGAGGATAAACATGATAAGCATAATAAATAAGAATTTATTAATTATTACGTATTATTATAGAAATAATGTATAATATGAAAGTTATAAAATTAATTTGTTATACTTATTCACTAATTTAATGTTTACTAATTACTTGGGAAAAAAATTAAAATTAGCGTATTCGATAGCTGCGTCGAATATGATGTTAAATTAATATTGACACTGTTAAATACGCTAATTCAAATTTTTTCCCAAGTAATTAATAATCATTAAAATAATGAATAAGTAGGTATAATAAAAAATTAATTTTATAAGTTTCATGTTTTATATTCTTTCTATAATAATATGTAATAATTAATAAATTCTTATTTTTTTACCTTTTTAGTTATAGCGTATTCGACTTTTTTTTTATTAAAAAATTGTTTTATTTAAATAATTAATAGTAATAATAAAATAATTCAATAATTTACAATATCCTTTATTAAATATAAAAATTATTAAATTATTAAATAAAATCACTAAAATAGAAAAAGTAACAAAAATTCGGTGGATCAAGTGTAGATCCGACCATATGGAGAGATCGGGAAAAATTCCGTTAAGCAGGTGGTGTCAGTGACATATGGGCAATGAGGGACGAATTTCAAAATTTTTCTTGCGTCAACTTTTTCCTTCAGATTCATATTATACATAACCAAGTTATATTTTGAAGAATTTTTTGTAAATGAAATACTTTTCGGAATTTGTTTTTTCACATAGAACTTTTTCTTATACGAAATATTTGGAAAATTCTTAAAAAATGAGAAATCGCCACTATAGCATCGCATTGATAAATCGATGCTAATCGATATTTTCCACAATTTTTCAAAACCAACAATCTGATCCAGAGACAGTTTATTTTTATACAATAGATATACATTTTTTTCAATCATAAAAATTATATTAATAAAATTTAATTGTGATATGTATATTTCTATTTTCATGTGGGAACAAAAGAACAACAAAATAAACAATTGTAGGTTATTTTAACATCCTCAATAAATTTCATAACATGAGCAACATTACTTATAATTCCTAATTTATTTCTTTGTTTGTATTATTTAATTAATAAATTTCTCAAAATCTCTTAAAATTACTTACAAGCATTTAAAATCTTTAAAAAATTATCAAACCATTTGAAAATTTAAAATCCTTTGAAATCCCTTTACATTTTTTACAATTATTTAAAATCTCTTAAAATCTTTTAAATTTTTTTGAAAATCCTCGACATTTCTTTAAAATCATAAAAATTTTCCAATTTTTTAAAAATTAATTAAACTCTTTGTAATTTCTTTAAAATCCACTGAAATTTTATACAATTACTTAAAATATTTTGAAATCTCATAAAAACTCTTGAAATCATTTCAAGTCTCGAAAACTTTTAAAATTATTTAAAATTGGTACAAAAGTCTTGAAGAATTGTGAAATCATATAAAATATCCTGAAATCCTTTAAGATGTTTTGAAAGTTTTAAAATATTAAGGAACCTCTTGAAAATCCCTAAACTCTCTGAAATTCTTTAAATATCCCTAGAAATTCTTTTAAATTACTTGAAATTCTTTAAAAATTTTTAAATATTGTATAGTCAAATTCCAATAAAGATTTATTATTATTATTATTATTATTATTATTATTATTATTATATATTAAAAATACGTTTTTTTAAATGATTTAAAATATTTAAAATTTCTTAAAATTTTTGAAAACTTGTGAAGTTTCTTAAAAACCTTTAATAAGGGGCTTAAACATTTTGTGATTCTTTTCAAATCCCCTGAAATTTTGTATAATATTACATGACATCCTTCATTTGAAATAATTTGAAATAAAAAGAAAAACCCTAAACTCTTTAAAATTCCCTAAAATCACTTGAAACGCTTCAAAATCCATTAAATCTTTTTAAACATTTTAAAACCCTCAAAAATCTTTCAAAACATCTTGCAATGTTGTGAAATCTCTTGAGAATAAATTCTAAAAGACTTGAAAATTCTTAAAAATCATTTCATAATCTCTGAAAATCTGTGAGATTGAAATCGCAAAACGTGTCACGCTGCGAGAATTTACTAACAACATGAAAGCGTGAAATTGTAAAAATGTGAATGGTATACGCTGGTATACGATTGACCCCCAGTTAATAAAAAGATTTAAACTTCACAAAATACAAATACGTACACGGTACGCGAACCTCGTCAAACGAGAGTGCGTCCACTGCAAAGGGTCGTATAAAAAAAAAAGAAAGAGAAAAAAAAGAAGAATAGAACTCCACACTAGAAAGCAGATCCGCTATTCTTTTTCACATGTGTTAGTACGACTTACACGCGTGTCGTTGATTTCAACTATGCGCACGCGTATGTGTGAATTGCGCTTTGGACGCAAGCAGCCACGAAGAGCGGAATAACAAGAACAGGGGGTGCAGACTTTGCGCGGGGAGACCACAGACCCTCAACTTCTACTTCTTGTTACGCATCTTCATATCGCGCACGTACTTCGAGCAAGCAAACGATTTCCGCGAGTGAAAATCTGCGCGCGAGGCATCGGAAACCGCCATTTTATTCCCAGTGATAAACGGGGACTATTGATCTCTATATCGACGCTCTTCTAATTAATTATCCCCAGAGTGTATGATTCACTGATTCTCTTTCAACTGAATCATCTTCAATCCTGAAAAAGATAACTGTGTCAAAAAGTAAAAAAAATCCGAGGATATAAGTGTCAAGAGTGTTGAAATCTTATTGATTTGATAATTGACCTTTTGGGCCGGGTAGGTTCAAGAGTCTCAAGAGTTTTAATTTTTAAGATTAGAAGTTTTAATCATCTGGTATTTTTGTCTTGAAAGACAGACAAGGCCGCAAGAGCCAAGAAAAGTATACGATAATCAATTTTGATTCTGAATCTAGGATATTGGAATCATCGGGGGTCGTTAGAGGGTGTCGTGAGTCGATGTTTGTGCTCGAAGTATCGGCGCATCGAGCAACGGTGGTCACGAGGTATCGGAAAATCGATAACTGACGCCAGGAACTGCGGTAGTGGTGGAGCCAAGGTGGTGGTGGTGCTCAGCAGCAGGGTGGTGGGGGTGAATCGCGCGTTGTCACTTTTGCTCGGTTGTGAGAACGGTCCGGATCAAAATTTGGGTGTTGCGAAATAGAGAAATCGCGTCGGTTCCGGGCATTAGTAAAAATTAAAGAGAGAGAGAGAGAGAGAGAGAGAGAGAGAGAGAGAAAGATAGAGATGATTGCGGAAGATTGGTGTTGGCGATCGCGTACGATTATCGATAATCGGGATCGAGATTTGAAAAGCCTACTATAGCTCACGTGTATAGTTTGGAAGCCGGAAGGAAAGGACGGAGAGGGAAGGAGAGGGAGAAAGAGAGAGAGAGAGAGAGAGAGAGAGAAGAAGAGGGTGGTAGTGTAGGTGAGAGAGAGAGAGAGGGGGTGGTAGACTAGAGGGAGAGAGTGAAAGGAGAGAAGGAAGGCAGGTACGACACAGGGGTAGTATCCAAATGTGTGTAACCGCGGTGAAGACGAATTGAGGATGAGGTAAGGGGCTAGGTAAAGCTGAAAGAGGAATAATAGATCCGGGTTACACCTGGACCGGTGGAAGGAAGGAAGGAAGGAAGGAAGGAAGGTTGACGGGAATCAAAAAGTAGAAGCAGAAGCGTTTGCCGGGGTAAGAAGGGGAAAAGAAATAAGAGGGGTCCGGGCCAAGCTCGGGCACCGGTGGGCACACAGAGTGCGAGAGTAGCCCCTGCAAGCGGTGGCACAAGCACCCCTCTCCTTCCTGAGTTTCGCACTCACTCGGGTGCGCTCACTCGCTCCGCGTATGTCATGGGCGCACGGTGGATGACAAGGAGAAAAGCGCTCTGGAACTGGATCCCTATGCCGATCCCACGAGTATTGCCAGTACAAGACAGTGTAAGAGAAGTTGAAGTAGAAGTGGTGTCTTCGAGTTATTGCGACGGTTGTCGACGATCTTGTCTGTGCGTTGATCTCGATCCTAGTTCCGCGAGTGATGTTGATGACAGTGTAGTGTTGCAGAGGATTGTCACGTGGAGATCATCAGCGGTTCAGTTGCCGGTTGCGATAGTGATCAGCTGAGCTGATTGGAAATCGAATTGGAATTGTGTGTGGCTGTGAGTGTGTGTGTGTGTGTGGGGGGGGTGTCAGTGGCGGGTGTGGGTGGAAGTGGGAGTGGGAAGAGGGCAAGGTGTCTTGCACGCCTCGCGAGTGCGCTACCCGAACTAGATGTGCGTAAATGGAAGGTATAGGGGACATAGCCGATCATCAATCGCATAGCGAGCAATTACTGGACTCGGTCGATTCCCCAACGGCGATTTCTACGCAGGGCCGGAGCAGCAGCAGTGGGGGCGGTTCGAATGGGAACTGCATCGGTGATGGTGAACGTGGAAGAGGTGGGGGTATCAGGCACCACGAGGGTGGTAGCAGTGGAGGGGGTGAGGTTATGTCCGGCTCGTCGGCTTCGCGAAGCCCCGACATCGCGTGCGCGAGAATCCCGCTGGAATTGTTCGCGGCTGCTGGTGCGCTCGGCTCCGTCAAGGAGGAGCGAGACCTCGCCGCCGCGGAGGATCTGTCTTCGTCCCAAGAACCGCCGGCGGGTCGGCCGAACGCGAGGGAGTCCCTCTCGGTCATCGTACCCCCGCAGGACGTCGACGTGGACTCGCGGGACGCTGACTCGGAACTCCTCAGTCCTGGAAAACTCTCGCCGACCTCCGGCATCAGTGTTTCCGTCGCGAGTATGATCGACGCGACGGACTTCAGGGCAATGCAGCCTGAACCAACTTATCAAACCCTGACCTCGGTGGCGGAGAGAATGTCGCCGCCGGGTTTTAGTCCAGGATCGTCGTACGCGACCCTGACGCCGCTTCAGCCTCTGCCGCCGATCTCGACAATGAGCGACAAGTTTGTGTACGGGGGACACGCCGGTAGTGGGGTCACTGGCAGTTTTGCCGTTATGCAGAACAACGGCCTTGGAAACATCGGCCTCGGAGGCATGGGAGGCTCGCCATACGCATACGATAAATTGCCCTCGATGGGGATGTCACCTCCGCACAACTATCCCTCGCCTGGTGGTGGACTCCAACCGAGTCCTCTGTCGCCGCAGAGTGCTTACAGTCAGAGTGCTCTCAATTCGCCTCACAAGTCTGCGAGTCCGCACTACGAACCTGCTTTTTTGCCAAGGTTACAGCAGAGTCCTGCTGCTCTGAGTCCGCCGTCGCCCCCAGTCTCGACAGCCGCGAGTTTCGCGCCTTCCCATCATTCCCCAAATGCATTGTCGGGACCTGCGTCGCCCCCTCCTATGCAGACGCAATTACAGCAACAGCAGCAGCAACAGCAGCAGCAGCAGCAGCAGCAGCAACAGCAGACAATTCAACAGCAGACGATATCCCACACGCAGCATGTGCAACACACGTCAGTCGTCATGAAGACCGTCTCTACGGCTGGCAATGGAGCCGGAGAAGTCGAGGAAATCAACACCAAGGAACTAGCCCAACGGATAAGTGCCGAACTTAAGAGGTATAGCATACCCCAGGCGATATTCGCCCAGAGGGTCTTGTGTCGCAGCCAGGGTACCCTCAGTGACCTCCTGCGCAATCCTAAGCCTTGGTCCAAGCTCAAGAGCGGCCGAGAGACCTTTCGGCGGATGTGGAAGTGGCTGCAGGAGCCCGAGTTTCAGAGAATGTCTGCCTTGAGACTCGCAGGTTAGTCGCTTTATGGTTCGACGAACCTTGCATCCTTTTTTTCTTTAACTCAACTAGCCGTTGCCAACTAGAGAAAGCACCTGACACTGATCGGTGGAGTATTGTCACGATTATATCTTTGCCTGTACCTCTACATTTCCTGCAGACGAATTGCCACGACTCTAGCCGTGGCGATCGTCTTCACGAATCCCTCACAAAATGCTCCGCACCGAATTCGTCATGTAGTAATCTCATCTATTACAATATCGCGTCTTTCTACTTCTTAATTCGAGCGCGTCTTATCTTAACATCAACTTGAAATATAACTTCGAATCCAACTTGAAATGTGTATCTTATAAAAAGTAAAGATCCATCTTCTTTTGAGCAGCTTAAAGATTTCTAATCGTTTCCATTGGAGCCATCGGGTGATTCGCGGAGAGAGGCTATTCACACCGATAGGTGTTCATAGGACAGGAGAGAGGAAGTTGGAGCAGTTGTGCAGATGACTGTCGGAATCGGATTCTTCCAATCAGACAGATGAATCAGATTCGGGATGAATTGTCATGAGCGCGTGTCGCTAAAGAGCGCGAACGCGCACACGTGGTTCCCACGTGGAGAGCCGTTCCCTTCCATATCATTCAGAGATAGACGCGCGGAATAACACTTTTCGAATTCAACATCCTTTGCCCAACACAACAGCACGTAGTATTGATCGTGGTCACGCGGTGTGAAGATTTCCGCGCAGACGCGACCTCGACGGACGCCATCACCATGCCGCCGTCGCCACGCTGCTGTCAACCCCTTTCTTCAACCCCCGTTGTCCTTATCTGCTCGTCCCTAAGCATCCATCGTACAACAACGCATTGTAAACGATGCAAACCCATGTTCTTAATAATTATTCCAATCAAAAGAAACTTTAGCAGTCAGTTTCTATTTCTGATCTGCGAGAATAGGAATTTAGAGATCGAGTGGTTTTAAGTTTTCGTCTAGTCTTTCGAGAATATGAAATTATTCTTGATGATGGCTTAGGATTTTATGAGAGGTGGGGGATATTTTTTAATCAAGCGATAATTTGAATGGGATCGGCTGATCCTTTACGGTGCAGTGTCTAAATTTTAAAATTTCAAAAGATTTTAGATTTTATAGAATTTCAAGAAGTTTCAATAGATATTTCAAAAGATTTAAGAGCATTTCATGATATTTCTGCGGACTGTCTTGAAATATTGGAAATATTGTGAAATCTCTGGAAAATTCTTAAATTCTTTGAAATCTTCAAATACCCTTTAAATTCTTTTAAATTACTTGAAATTTCTTTCAATTAAAAAAAAATGATTATAATTCCTTCAAAATCCTTTGAAATATCTTAAAATCTCTTCAAGTTACTTAAAATCATTTTAAATCACTTGAAATTTTTTGAATACCTTAAAATTGTTGAAATCTTTGAAATTTCTCTATATATTTTTTCCAATCTTTTTAAATCCCTCGAAATCCCTTAAAATCACTTGAAATCTCATGAAATGCCTTTCTATATATTTTCAAATCGTTGAAAACGTTGAAAACGACATTTTCTGATAAAAGTTGTAGCTTGTGTATAAACTCGCTCACCTAGTTTAAATTTGTTTCAATTGTTTTCAAAGTGCTTCAGTTTCAACTGATTTTTCAACAAGTATAAGCAACTCGTTATAACTAAATTTTCTCAAACTACAAAAAATCATTGGAAATCGAGAGGTGGGGCACCCACGACCCCCTTTGAATAATTGTTTTGGTGGGTTGTCCCCTCCCAATATGGATCATCCTTGCAAAAAACACATATTTTTGTCTCTGTGATTGCTTCGTGCCATAAAAGATATTTTTTTGAAAGGTCTACAACTTTCATTAAAAAAAAAAACACATTTTTTTCATAGAACAATGATTATCCAAATAAAGTGAAAAAACGTAATAAAAATGTCGCTTTTCAAGTTTTGATCTTACAAATTATATTTATAGCTGTTGTATGATGTTATTCGCATTTAATGTTATTCGTTAAGTAAGAGAGACCGGGGTTAATTTTTTACTTGACGATTTTTAATAACTTTTCTTTTAAATTAAAAAAATTTCGGTTCTAACTATACAAAAGTGTATACTTTTGGCTAGCACTGAGAATTTTTTCATACAGTTATATTGACTATTGAATAAATGGAGATTATTTTTGAGAGAGATGACGAATTGGCTATATAAGTGAGCGGGGTAAGTTGGCCAATCCGAGTAAAAATCAGTATAAAATCATGTTATTAATTTATTGAATCTTATTTCAATCGATAGCTATCATTTACAAAATATTTATGACTTCTTAGTCACCATAAATAAGTCAAATTTTCTTAGCTCGTTTAGCCGAGAATGTTTTGTTGATCGGTGCCACCGAAATTGAAACTCTGTTTCGATGAAGCGGTTTTCTTTTAAGCGCTTTGTGCTTGTTTTTTGTATAAGTTTTTACATTGACTAACTTGCCCCAAAGAAAATTGGTCAACTTGTCTCGGCTATTTTTTTTTAATTAAATTTTTTTTATAAATTAATAAATCCAAACAATAAATTCGAACGATTCGTCATTTCAAAGCTCTTGGTACGGCGACTATTGCAAACCATATTTAGTTTTAACTATATTGTTTATTTATTAATCTATAAAATGAAACAATCAAAAAGTAAAAATTTTACTCATCTCCGTCAAAAACAGTTTTTCAATAATATTTCTTACACGAGGCTTTCGAGTAGCAATGATATCACAAAGTTGCATAATTTAATATAATAAAAAAAAGAGCGTTAGCCAATAACTTACCCCGTTGACCAACTAGCCCCGGTCTCCCCTAACTGATGACAGAAATGTTCGTATTAGAATTACATAGTAGTAATTACATAGTCCAGAGTTACTCTGCACCCTCTCTCTCTCTCTCTCTCTCTCTCTCTCTCTCTCTCTCTACTAAAAGACTTGTGCTTTTGTTACCTATTTTGAAGGAAAGATAATCTTAAATTCAGAGCCCTCGGAGAGCAGTAAGAAGGATAGAACCTAAGGGGTTGGAGGGTAAAGAAGAGGTAGTAGAAAGAGTTGGCAAGGGACAATGCTGAAAAAGGGTTCGATCCAGTGCCCTTCAGATTAGAATTCTCCATTGTTCCGTTCGTTGCTCCGCAAGTACTTGACGTCTCATTAAAGCACTTGGAAGTAAAAATAAAAATATTATGTATCCCCAATGAAGCTCGGAAGGTAAATTCAAAAGAAAACAATCGAACACTGATAGGATCCATATCGAAATTGAATCATTCGACCTCACTCCACCTTTTATTTCAATTTCTGCAGACGTATTTTCAATTTTTTCCCGATCTTTGCTTATAATATTTAATTATTAAACATAAACATACTTGTCTTATATGGTATAATACATGCGAGAAGCTGAATTTAATAAAGTCTTGAGGACTTTTTAATCTAATTTTTGTAATCCTTTTAGAAATACTTGAAATAACTAGAAAATAGTGTATTCCCTTGGAATCTTTCTAATTCCTTTGAAATCCATAAAAAAAAAGAACTTTTAAATCCCGTAGGATTTTTATGAATTCATTAAAATCACTTGAAATATTTATATTCAAATTGCTTTAAAATTTTTTAAATCTCCTTTAAAATCATTCTAAATGTCATGAAATCGTAGAAATTATTCCGAAATCTTGTGAAATTTTTTTAAATTCTTTAAAATTCCTTGCAACCAAAAATTAGGCCATTTATATACTTCCGTTTCGTATGGCCTAGTTCTAGGAAAAAAACATTTATTATTTCAAGCAGAAAGTTGGAGAAGCTAAATAAAATTACTCTTTTGGTAAACTTTGAAGTTCCTTAAAATCACTTAAAATATCTTAAACTTGTTTTATGTACCATAAATATATGTATATTAAAATCCCTTAAAATCTTGGTCAACGCCGGGTGAATTTCTGCTTGTGATAAATAATTATGGAAGGATAATTATTTCACTTCCAAAAGATCATAATAAAATTCATTAGAGTCTCTGAATATTAAAGGGCTTCTTATATTTTTAAGGGAATAATATTATATTCCAATGATTTTCTAAAGGCCGCATGTTCCTGCCTGGCTGCGGCACAGAAGCGAGCTCTAGAATTTATTGTTGTATTAAAAGGGCTCTGGATGGTCCTTGGTCGGTTATATCCGCGAGGATATGTGTGCGATAGTATATTGGGGTGTGTGTGTGTGTGTGTGATCACATTGAAAAGCGTAGACAAAGTGAGTCTACCTTGAATAGCAGGCAGGTCTCTCAGTGGGCTCGTACTATCTATGTGCTTACGTATGTATGTGTTTGAGATGACGTCACCACCCCTCTGCGATACCCACATCGTATGTCGTCGTCCTATAGGGCTAAAAAGGCTGGGCGGGGAATGCTTTCAAGAAATTCAGAGGTTTCCAACTAATCACCAGGCCTTCACTTTAAGGGTGTCTTCACAGTTCACACGAAGTTCTTTTTCCCGATGTTATACCATGCACTTGCCTGCTTTTTCTATGATTATAGATCTCAAGATAATGCCTGCTATTGCAAATTTGCGACAATTCATGCGTTTTTATCTCCTCAAAAAAATAGATTAAGGGCCAGTTTTCTTGAATCATTTGGAATTTATTATTGCGAAAGAACTTAGTTATTCATGTTTAGCTAAATATTATAATAACTTTTGTAATAATTGAGAGTTTTTAATGCGTTTTACCGCCCGTTTTAAAGGTTAATTTATGTGAAATTTCAGCAACTTATCACAAAATAAAGAAAAAATTATTTCGAAATAGCTAGGGGACATAATATAGGATATGACTTTTTCACGTACGAAAAAAGGGAATATGAATTATTTTGAGTAACATTACTGAATAATGAATTTTCCCAAGCAAAAAGATGTCTTATCAACGAAAAATAGTTTACTTTTCAATGAAAGAACTAAATTGTCGTCCAAAAATAATATTTTAATTTTTAGCTAAATATTTAAATTTTCAAGCAAAAAATTAATTTTCAACATAATAGTTTAATTTTCAATCAAAAAACCGAATAGTTTACTAGCCAATAAAAAAAGAATGCATTTTTAAATAAATATTTCTATTTTTAACCCAAAATTATTTAAAAAGAAAACGAATTATCAACAAAATAGTTGCTGGGAATAAAAAACACAATAGTTGAATTTTCAACAAAGAAAATTAATTTTCAGGCAAAAGTAGTATAATCTAGTATAATTATTGCTGTAATATTTATGCAGTAAGTAATTCTTATGTAAATATTTCCGGAAAAGGCTTGTAATATCAAAAATTAACTGATAAAAATTTATAGAATTAATGCGATGGGATAGTGAAAAAAAACATGACACGATGTTGCAGAACATCTATACATAGAAAAAATGGACATCGATGTCAAAAACATCGACATAAAATGATACCATACACTCATCGGCATACATATATGCTTTAACATTTGTCACTAGGATTTCACATGTAATTCAATTGTTTTCAATGTAAAATCCTAGTGACAAATGTTAAGGCATATAATATGACGATGAGTGTACATCGAGATCAGCCCTCTGTGCATCTTAAAAAAAATGACGCCCCCTTAGAGTGTCATGAGTTGGTTAGTTCCCTATTTTCTCCAGCGTGGCGCCATTTGACATATAGTACCACTCCCGGTTTTTCCATTGGAAGCAATGGAACTCGATTAGATTTTTAATATTTTCAGGTAAAAAAAGGATTTTTCCGCGTGCAAACTTATATTGATATCAAAACAATATTAATAATATAATATTTCAAAACAATTTTCCTATACAAATTTATATACATTATAAAGGGAAAATGTAAATTAAAAAATATTGTGATAATCCTAGCAGATTATGGTAAATTAATCTCAGTTTTAAATTTAAATAAAAAGTAAAATAAGCTGAAAACTAAAATTAATTTCTTTCTAATTTCTAAAATTAATTCTCATTTATTTTGGTCAGCCATGGTTTGTTTGGCAAACTGCCGTATTCGAGTTTGTAAATACTGTTGTATTATATTCGCTAATACTTCTTTACCGCATGTGTAATACAAGGAAATTTAAATACTCTTTCTTTGCTTAATTCATTTAAAATTAAGTCAAAAACATTAGAGGACCGACAGTGAGTAGAGAATAATTTCTCTACTTGGAGCAACAAATTTAGTAAATTAAAAAACGCCACAAAAAGGAATAACTCACTTTTATTTTTTATCCGAGAAAATTTAAAGAATACTTGAAAAAAAATCAAAGAAACTAATAATCCAGTCCCATTGCTTGTATAATGGAAAAACCGGGAGTGATATAGCAATTGGCACCACGGTGGAGAAAATTGGAACTAACCAACTCGTGACACTAACGGGGGCAAGTTTTAGCTCTCAAATATGGAGAGAAGCACAGGGCTGATCGAGATCAAAACATCGATGTCAAAAACATCAATTTCAATTTTGCTGATGTCGTTGCGTTCCATCACTGCATATATTTGCGAAAACTTGCTAAAAATACATTTAAAATCAGTAAGGCAACTTAACTTGGAAAGAAAGGAAGCAACGAGCGATTATTGTGGTTTGAGGTCGTTGTGACAGCACGCGCCGAAATTTGACACCCTTCCGATAGCGTACTCGAAGAGACCTTACGCGTTCCCGTGTTATGTACAATACGTGAAATGCATATTCATATGGAAAGACACACATGTGTGGGTACCATATCCGTACTGCCATGTTCTTCGCTTTCACGGGATATCCTGTCGTTGCAGAATCACACAAAGTTGAAAAAGGATCCTCCAGTTCCCGCTTCTTTGTCGCCAGCAGTTTTCGAAGCCACTGACACGCACTTGCATTTATGTATTTGCCATAGCACACCTAGGGGCCTTACAAGAAGTAAAAGCATAAACCAAAATATTTCGGGGTACAATCGAGAAGCTTTATTATCAGAGATTAACTTTTAGCTTTCTATCGACTAGAAATTAAATCTTGATCATCAGGGATTTTCTCGAATTTTAGCTACTTAATGGGGTTTTCGAATAAATTTTAAGATAATACGATATTTTTTAATAGATGAATTTTACGGAATTTGAATAGATTTCTAGGAATTTTTACGAGTTTTACAGGATTCGAGAAGATTTTTAAGAATTTTAAAGGATGCTGAAACATTTTTAAGAATTTAAAGGATTATAAAAGATTTTTAGGAAATGAAAATTGTAGAGGATACGTACCAAAAGACATTAAATCATTTTTAAGGGATTTCATGGAATTTTAAGATAACTAATTATCTTTTAAATGTCGAGTTTTACGGGAATTTGATAAGATTTCTGGGAATTTTTAGATATTTCATTGAATTTAAAGAATTTTGTGGAATCTTAAGATAACAAAATATGTTATTAATGAATTTTACATTACATTACATTGAATTTGAAGGATTTCATGAAAAGTAATGATTTTTTGGAATTTTCTTGTATTTCGTGGAATTTCAAACGATGCCAAAAGATTATACAAAAATTTCGAGAAATTTTAAAGAATTCTAATTAATTTATATGAATTTTAAAGGATTGCGAAAGAGTTATAAGGAATTCTAAAAGATTTTTTTAAGGAATTTTATGATATTTCGTCGAATTTTAAAAGATATCAAAAGATTTCTAGGAATTTTAAATGTTGTCGTGGCATTTATTAAGCGCTTTCAAGAGATTTTACGAGATTTGAAATGATTTCTATATGAATTTTCAGATGTAAAAATTTCTTCCGCCTTTCTTGTTGAATTCAATTATATTTTTTAATGCATTTCAGTAAATTCTGCATGTTGAGACTCTAATTTAATTCCTGATTTCTGCATGTAAAACTCTTAAAGATTTTTTTCTCTTAAAAAAGAAATAACTTATTGTACAATATATTATGTGTGCATATATATAAGCAATCTACATTCCTGATATGTAGCCTGAATAAAATTGTACCTCTGATTCTAGGCCTACGTAAATATGTATAATATTCATAATGCAGTTAATTCATATACAGTATTTGTGCTGATTATAGTGAATGGCAGGATTATATTGTAATGCAGCTGCGCGGTCCGCGTCTATATAATTATGTAGTATTTGAAGCAGAGGGGCGGGCGGCTGGAAAAAATATTTCTCAGCAAGCTTTTTCAATCATTTTATATCATATAATTATTAAGTCCTTAAATTCGATTATATTTGCAGGGACAGAATATTTATCTGGGATTATGAATTCAAGTATAAGCTTTGTAAATTTCGAGATATAAGAGCTAATTGAGAGCTAATTGGGAAAACATCCGCAGTAACCGAGGGTAACCTAATAGCTTGAGAGTATGGATTATATAAAAGTGGCGGGGAAATAACATTTCTACAATATTCTTTTCTCGGAAATATTAATGAATTAAGTTTTATGGCTTAGATTACAGTCACTGCAGTGCCAAAATTATCTTTCAATTGCCGCGTTGTTGTCAATTATGCTGTATTCAAATGTAGATTGCAAGCAAACCTGGCATCGAAAACAGTCCCCCGAGGACCCGCATAATTTTGTTTTTGCAGAAGACTCAATATCAATGCTATAGTGGAAGGTCATTGACCCATGCTCATGACTCAAGTACACCTTGAATTTATATCTTATTCTCACGACTCCTTTTTATTCTACAAAAATATTTATGTTCGTGTATGCTTACATATTTGCGAAAAAAGTTAATTTTCAATTAAGTAATTTAATTTTTAAATAAATATTTAAATTCTCAACCCAATTGTTTGAAAATTTAGTATCTTTTCAATCAAAGAAATGGATTGTTAAATAATTCAACTCCTTGAATTATAAAATTGTTCAGTTTTCAATAAGGCTTCAATGAAAAATTTGAGTTCCGAGTCTGAACATTTTTTAACTACCTATTGATTTTTCTATTATTTTTCTATTATAAAATAAAATTTTTCCCCCATAAAGCAGGCAGTAACTGACGTTGTGGATCGAATTCAAGTTGTACAAGAGCATTGATAACAGAAAGGTGACACTGGTATGTTTTATGATAAGCAGTCTATTGCTCTTCTCGGACTTCCACCTGCCATTCTCCTTCTTCATCAATAATATTATGACTTGTGCACTCATGAAACTGCAGTATTCTTCAACACTGCAATCAATCAAGTTGCCAAGAATTAGTTAAAATTCATTTCAAAATAATTATAGGTACAAATCCACGCAAGAAAACGTCAATACTTAATTTGACAGACGCGCGATTCAGATTTCAAGATTACAGTTAACAAAATTTTCAATAAAAGTAATGATATCATTTGTACAAAGAGATTTAACCTGTCATTAAATTAATTGAAATAGTTATTGGTTTTCCACATAACATTAACATTTCAACGTAAATAATTATAGTGAGGAACATTCGGTACTTAATATTTATATTGAGACATGCACATCACACATTTTAATCAGAAATTTTTATAATTTGTCTGGTCAAAAATATTTCAAGATTTCTTGAAAATTTAAACGGAATTTTAATGAATTTGATGGAATTCTATGCGAGATTTCCGAAGATTATTATAAAAGAGATTTTAAGGAAAAAAGATTTTTAAGAATTTTCTAGGAATTTTAAGGTATTTAAACGAATTTACAGGATTTTGTGAAATTGTAAAAGATTTTTTAAAATGATTTTTCAAGGATTTAAAAAGTTCCTTTTTAAGAAATTTTTAAGTTTGGCATAGAATTTAACAGATTTAACAAGATTTTCGTGAATTTTAAAATATCGTGTTTAAGCGATTCCAAAAGATTTTTAGGAACTTTAAAGGATCTACAAATAAGATTTCTAGGAATTTTAAGGTGTCAAAAGATTATCTAAATGATTTTTGAGGAATACAAAATAAAAATGTACCTACTTTTGAAAAATAGTTTTTAAAGCGGGAAAAACCGGAACTTTGTGTCTTGGACTTTAGTAGCCACTATACTGATTTTTCTTCTTAATATACATACTTTTTTTGCCTTTTATTGTTCTGTCTAATTTATTTTTAAATTATTCTTTTATGAGTTTATAATATATAATTATGTTAATTAATTTGAATTAATGTTAAAGTTTTTGAAATTGCAGTAGTATTTGAAATGTTTTTTTTTAAAACAAGTTACAAAAGTACCTAATATTTTAATTTTCATTGGCTGACTCATCCTTCACGTCATGCAAAGGTCTCACACACACACACACACATGCGCACATGTATATATCTTATTTCTATGTTTTTTTGCATGCAGTGCTGCATGCAAGCACCAGTGACTAGTATGCAGTTCTGCACCCTGCTATGTTAAAAGGGGCGGTTGGAAGGGCGCAGACTGAATAGTGGAACTTCTGATAGTGTTTACGGTCCTGTGTCTATATATGTATATGCGTATATAGGCATTGGAATACGATTTTAGAAGCTAGGATCGTGTGCCTTACTGATAAAATGCCTCAATTTTTAGAAACACATATAAAATTTGTGAAATTATTCTCGATGCCTGCGAGACAGATATATGTAAATAAAAACTCCACGTATTATTCTCAAAGTTAAGGTAGACCTGTGGAATGATTTTCGTTTGAATTTATAATAAAAAATATTGCTACTTAACCAAATCAAAAACTACGTTTTCAACTAAATATTTCGCAATAAAAAAAAATTAACTTTCATCAGATAATACTTTAATTTTCAACTATTTAATAGAAAACTAAATTTTCAACCCAATAGTTTACTTTTCAATCAATAAATATAGTTTCAATTATAAATAGTTTATTTTTTATTAAAAAATATAGATTTTCAACCGAATAGTTGAATTTTTAACGAAGAAAATTGATTTTCAACTAAAAACTAAATTTTAAACCAAGTAATTAAAATCGTAAATTGGAAATCGTAAATTTTCAAGAGAGAATAATTGTATCAAGAGATACATATCTGTGATTGAAACACTTATTTGCACTTGGTTTTATTAAAAATCTGCGATACATTCAAAGAAAATCGAAGAAAAGGATTTTGTTTCTAATTTCTTGTTCCTTTCGCTTGTTGTGCTGCTCTTAATTTATCAACAGAGATACATATATATATATGTTGATAAATCTACTTTTAATAAATTAGGTCTGGAAGTAGGGATTTATTTTGGTATGAAAAATAAATCAAATTTTTTGGTCTTCTTTACATCTCATTTCAGGAAGATGATGTATTCTTACACACGATTAGTTCTTTCGCGTGGCGGCTTATTTCTTTTTACCATCACCTACGACGGCGACGGCTTAGTCGATTTATCGCCCGAATGTTGAATTATTCTTCTTCAGAAGGTATCATTTTTTTTGTCGAAATTAATGGCAAACTTGGCTCGAGATTAGATTGTCAAAATTCCAGGTTGAAAAGTCTAAAATTATTTATTGTTAACTAGTGGCTCTAGATGAGTTATTCTTCACAATACCTTCAAGTTTCATCTTCGAAGATCAAATCTACACTGAAGATTAAAGAAGACTATCGTAAACAACGTCCGTCGCGCGTCTTTCCTTTTTGGCTACAGTCAACCCTGTTACTGATTTTAGTTATTAAACATTCTATATAAAATTTGTTTTAGGGACCAACCATAAATATAATGAATTATAAAATTTGCAAATTGTACAATTAAAGAATTATAAAAAGAAACCGAAATTATATATCAGACGTGAACTTGAATCATACACGGAAAAAATAACTGATCCAAAAAATGGAAAAAGTTTGCAAAATTTTAATAAACTAGAATGTCACTTTTGCTGGACAGAGCTAAAATTTGTCAGAAATTGGAAGAGTTAACTTTATAAATAAGTTTGATATGCAGTTTGTGAAATTTTAACAAGCTTCTCATCCACATTTTCGTAAAGAACGTTGCCACAATTCGAAAAAAAAAAATGGATACGTTTTTGTTTTCGTGTTGAGTGTGTGAATGGACCGCGCAAGGTCATAGATGCCTAATCTCGCACACAAATACATACAATATCCTACACATAACTATAACTGATACATATACATATAACGCTATTTGTTCACGCAACTAACGCACGCTACACGCTGAGTCTGCTTGTACTAAAGTTATGAAGTGATCACCACTTGCGAGAAACTGACTAGTGATGGATCAAAATTTTCCGAGGCCCCGATCCAAAGATGAGATTGTTGAAATTGACTAGCTATGAAAATTAAACAAATGTGCGTATACAGTTTTTCAAATATTGAAAGTCTGAGAAAGGAGTTTTTTATGCGAGAGAATTTCAGGGTGCACAGCCTAAAATGGACTCAAAAAAGGGGAAATAGGGTAATTTTTTTCACGAAAAAGAAGGAAAAAGGGGAAAACTTTAGTATTCATTTTTACATGTAGAAAGAAGAAAAAAATGTTCTTTAAGAAAATGTTATATCTTTATTCATCTCTATATAAGGTAAATGCACCTATTTGCGACAGTGTAAGGGTTACGACAGAATTTAAGACCAATACAAAAGTGTAATCCA
>JAUEJJ010000042.1:4079872-4095004 GCA_032164275.1 Synergus coniferae
TCATTAAATTTACTATATTTAATCAGGTTGGAACGCAAATAGGAGCACTGACGCAAATAGGTGCATTTACCTTAATTATAATATGCTATTCAGTTAATTTTCTAAAGCTACACGAAGCATATTTCTCTTAGTGCAATCTACGATTCTTATAAGTCTATCTGAAATATAGATTTATAAAAACATTTTTTCTTTCACAATTTGGAGAAATACAAACATCTTGAATTTTTAATGTAACTTATTTATTTATATGTATTTAAAAATCCATGCGAAGTACGTTAAAGTTATTTTGGTCCACAAAGTTGGGAAACAGAAATATCTTTTAAAAACTGATTTATACATCTAGAAAAAAGACATTTAACATTTTTTGGCCCTCGCCGAAAACGAATATATTTATTTATATGTAAAAAGGTGAAAAAAGGGAAGATTTTCGGAAAAAAGGGGAATTTCTTTAAGAGAGAAGAATTCCTCTAAAAAAAGGGGGAATACTGTGCATCCTGGAATTTCGAAAATGAGTTTGGGATAAAGAACAGTAATTTTATTCAATTATTTATAATTTTTGTCATAATTCTTGCTTGATAGAATGGTTCTAGTATTTCAATACTAGAATAATAATATTATTATTATTAATGTTATTAATAAATGAGAAAATAATAAACTAAATAATACTAAAGACCATTGGGACACCATTCTGTCACTAACTGCACAACTAAGAATTCGCGGAAGAGAACTGAGCCCGTTAGCATAAAGCACTTGTGAAAAATTGTAAAACTCTTTGAGACTCTTTCGTTGACTAGAAGTTCACTTTCTCGTTTCTATGTTTGAGGAATTTTCTATTCCCAGTATTCCAAAAAACGGATCATTCTGTTTTTAAGAAATTGATAGTTTTTTTAGACATTCTGACAAAATATATAGAATAAAAATTGGAAAATTGCTGTTCTCATAATGAATGTCAATAATTTGTAAATTTTTTTCCAAATATTCGTAGGTCTGATCCACTTTTCAATAAATTTATACGAAATCTTTTAAAAATTGTGGTCTGTCCAAAAGTGACATTCTATTTTGTTAAAATTTCGTAAACTTTTTCCATTTTTTGGAACAGTTATTTTTCCGTGTATAGATTCGAATCTAACAATCTAATTAATTAATTAGTGCAGTTTGAAAATTTTATAATTCGAAAATTTGATTTCGCGGTAATTTAAAAATTGGAGGCATTTATAATTCGGTATTTTGATTTTTCGTCAATTTGTGTATTCGCTTTTATTTATTTCTTCCGTATTTTTTAGCCCCTAGTGTTTTATGAAAAATCTGAAAATATTGAAATTTTAATATCCAGAAGATTACACACTCTTTTTAAGAGAGAAGTTTAATAATGAAAAAGCTAATAACAAATGGAATCAATAATGGGGTTGTTTACTCTCTCGTAAAAAGCAAAGACACAACACCATCGAGATTTTTTCCCAGTTCATCCACGTGTTCTTGACCCCTTTGGAATTCTTATTAAAAATTTTCCCGTGCTAAAATTCCGATATTGAAACCAAATGGATAGACAAGTGCACCGAACTTCGGGCTTCCAGTCAGCAGTCAAGTCATTGCGGGAATAGAAATTCGAAATTCACTTGGTCCTTGGAAACAAACAAAATATTTCGCTGCGATTGAACACGGGATTTTGTTAGTTTTCTCTTTTTTTCTTTTTGTTTTATATCATTAGGAGATTCATCCTTATATCTAATCCCCTTCCTTAACCTTTTACCTCCTGAAATTCCCAAATTGAAAGTGGTACCGAGCGATCCTAGCCATTTGAATTTTAATTCGCAGTGTCTTTGTTTTGAACGTTGCAACTAATAAATTTTGTAAATTTCTTCATAAAAAAAATACATTTTTCGAAAAAGAATATTTCCTGATTTTTTGTACGATTATTTTCATTTTGCAATGCACAAGGTAAAGACGTTGCAAATATAGTTAATTTAGTTCTATATTAGTTCCGTAAGTTGTGCGTGTGCCTTTTAGATTGCTGTGTGATTATTTCTTGATACTATTATTATTATTATTATTATTATTATTATTATTATTTGTGTTTTATTTACGTAATTTAAATTAAGCTTCCTGATGATTTGCTTTATTTTTGAGTTCAATCATAACGAAATAGAGCGAAATTGCATATCGCAAAGTTTCGTTTCTTCCTCATTGGCCAATGTATACCTACGTATAAGTCACCTCACGACTCACAACGCCGCTCTACAAAGTTGACTTCTTTAATCCGGATTAAGAGTCACTGATTTATGACCCACATAAGGCTTTAACCCCTTGTCGCCCATAAAAACCTTACTATCGAAACAATCAGTGCTCCGATACCTTCCTCTATATTATATGTTAAAATATTATCTTCAGTCCTTCAATTTTTACAATAAGAAGATTTTCAACCTGTAAATTACGATTTTAAAGTGTCTTATAATCCTAATTTAATTTAAACTTTCTTAATACTCTAAAACATCCTCCTAATAGGGACAATTTTTTGTGCTTTTTTTTATCTTAGAATCACCTAACTTTCGATAATTTTTACTTGAATTTTAATTGTTTTTTTAAACCAAAATAAGCTTTTTACACACTAGTTTCTTTAAACTTTGAGTTGTTATTGTTTTCATGTTATTTATGATTATATAGAAGTAAAAAAAAAAAACTGGAACTGTAAACTGAATTTTGGGCGAATGACTGAAGTTAGATGATTCTACGGTACTGAGTGACTTTGAAATTGCGAGCTGAACAAATTTTGTGTATTTTTCTGAGGAGATGAATCGAAGCACTGACAGCGGGATCAAGGTTTAGGGAAGTAGTTGAGAGAGACGTTGAGAGCACCGGAAACGGGAGGTTGACGAAAATGAAGTAAAGCGAAAATGCAAGGTGTGTGTCTATCGGTTTGGTTTTAGCGCTGAGCAACTGCTCTGAGAGCGGCGGTGACCCGGACGCCATGCTGGATATCCACCACCCTGGAACTGGAATCGAGTCTCATCATCAACAGTTTCACAACTCATATGGTAATATCAAACTCATCATTTATCTTATACACTAACTCGATCGAGGTTGAAATGTCGAATCTAGTTCCTAATTTTTAATATAGATTCATACAGAACTATTCCAGTTGAACAATAATACTTGTGGCAGGGATTACAGTCGGTGTCTATTATTATTATTGTAGTTATTTAATTCATTATATTAGGCCATTTCTTTTTTTAAAGCAGGGTTTTAACCTCAAGATTCAATTTCCTCGTGTTTTATTCACAAAAAAAAAAAATATTCGAATACATTTCTTTTTCGAATTACGTACACTAGACCATATGGGAAATTGTCAGTACGCCTGTTTTTTAGCAGTTGTTTAAATTTCTCTAATTTTTATAATATTTAATTGAAAAATCTTTCTTCTAATAAACAGTACTAAAGCTAATAAAATTCTGCGGCTAATAAACTAAAGGGAAAGTTAAAATCTGTATTTCATAAAAAGATATTGCCAAAAATCCACAAATTTCAATGTTTTCAAAAATGTTAATAACTCCGAAAATATTTATTATTTTAAAAAGCACTTGCTCTCCTTTTAAAGATAAATTTTCATAGCTTTTGCGCACAAGCATTTTTTAAAAATCAAAATATAATCTATACAAATATCTATACAAAATTTCAAGAGAATAATCGGTTGAAAATAAAGATAGTTATTCAAATTTGTACATATATACGATACATTACCAGAATTGGCACGACTTTTTTTGTACATATAATATGATACTGTACATTACCAGTCAACCGGTTAAAATATTCATTTCTTATTTTTTTTTATCCATGTATGGAGGACAGTATCTTTTTATAAGATATTACAGATTTTAACTTTCCCTTTATAGCTTATTAGCCGCAGAATTTTATTATCTTTCGTATTGTTTTGGAGAAAAATTTTCCAATTAAGTGTTAATATAAAAATTAGAGAACTTTAAGCAACTGATAAAAAATAGGCGTACTGACAAATTCAAAAGTTTCATTTTAGTGAAAAAGTATAATATTTATTTAGAAAGAGAATTTTTCGTTCTATACTTGTAATTTTGTAGCCTCTAAAAGAATCCTGTGATAAAAACTGCTTCTATAAACTGAAAGTGAATGTATAATTTTAAGAACACAAAATTAATTGAAACAAGAAATCTCAAAAAATTGAAATATATTAGAAAATACATACTTAAAAGAATTATAGAGATTTCAACTGATTCCAACAGATTTCAAAAGATGTAAAATAAATTGAAAAAAAATTTGGAGAACTTCTAAAGATATCAAAAAAATGAAGAGATTTCAATAAATTTGAAAAGATTTCAAGCGTTTTAAGTGATCTCCAAGGATATCTACAATTTCTCAGAATTTTAAGGGTTTCAAAAAATATTTAAGAGAGTTTAAAGAATTCAAGAACACTTTTTATATAATACTTTGAAATTACTTTATAGAATCTTGAACTTATTTTTATTTCGTCTCTTAAAATTCCATATAAATTCCTTAAAATCATTTAAAATCTCTTTGCAAACCCTTCAGATATCTCGATGTCTCCCAAATCTCTTAAAAATCCTTAAATCCTTTGGAATTCTTTTGAAATTTTTTAAAATCACTTGAGGTTTCTTGAAATTCTGGTAAATTACTTAGAATCCTTTAAAACTTCTTGAAATCCCTTTAGATTACTTAGAATCACTGAAGATGTTTTGAAAATTTTGCAACTCTTTTGAATCCTTTTGAGATTAAAAAAAAATTCCTTATAATCATTTGAAATTTTGTGAATGAGTTGAAATTCCTTAAAATCATTTAAATTTCTTTAAATTCTTTAAAATAGCTTGATGTCTTTGAAATTTTGTGAAATCTCTTAAAAAATCTTAAATTCTTTGGAATTCCTTTAAAATTCTTTGAAATATAATACTTAAAAATATTTTTAAATTACTGAAAGTTCCTAAACTTTTGATGCAAAAATACTGGTTTTATCCGATGCAAAGTATCATCAGACTTCCTAAAAATTTTGAACATGAATTTATAACTTATATTGTAAATTTGACGTTCGGATTCCCCCGAAAAATTTTTTCTGGATTCGTCCATTTCGAAACAATTCGAGTATATAGAAGCAGTTTTGATGAAATCGAAATCTCTTTTTTGTGATAGGAAATCTGAGTAACGCTATACAGGGCGAAAGAACATCTGATTGTGATGTCTGCTAAACAAAATGACGAGATTGAGTTTTGAGTTAGAAACTTGGATCCAACACCCTCAATGGATCATATATGTATTATAGCTGGCATATAATATAATAATTCCGACCCATTTTTACAGCTAAATTATCTTTCCTTTGGAAACTTGAAAGAAAAAACCTGAAGCACTGAAATCCTTGTCTCATCACGGGAGAACAGATCCCAGATAAAAGTATTACTATAAACATTATTAAAATTACAAAGCTCATCTAATTTGCTTTCTCCTGCTGGAGATTCCTTTGAGCTTTTATGCTTTATATTCACTGATATATATATATATATTATATATTCGTAAATACTTTTTACTGGGTTCTCCTATATTTATCTAGACTTTTCCACGGAAAATGAAGAAAAATTTTTTTAATGATTAGATGATATTTAAAATAAAAGAAACAATTCGTTGATAAGAATGCGTGAGTTTTATATACGTAATTTATATTATAAAGTCAAATATCTAAGATAAGTAGATTTGCGAGTCTGATGCCGTTTGCGATGAAGTAATTGAAATAATTAAAATAATATAATAATTATAATAATAATATATAATAATATAACAAATTTATCATAATATGTGTAGAATGTAGACAATTTGAATATTGAAATTCTTATATATTAATTTTCGATATTAAAGCTCGTCGGTACCTTATATACATATACGTATATATATAGTATATGTAGTTGCGAGGCAAATGAAAAACTTAAACGTGTATGTCGACACATTATTATTGTCCATCGAGGAGAGAGATGCTGGGTGAAGTCGAGAATAATAATCCGGAAACGAGAGACGACGACGACTGTGATTTAAGAAAAACGAGGAATCGAGAGCTCGTCATTTGTCAATGGAGATTAGTCGGCCCCGCAGAATTCATGTCTTGATAGGTATACGCCTGCTCTAAGCGAAGTTAGGTGGATCCGTGGTAGTATCGAAGAAGTCACCGAGGTAATCTCGCTACTTCGGAAGCTCATTCAAATCCTACGCTAAATTTCAATCTGACGTGTACAAAAGTTGAGCCCGAGCCCCTTGCAGACTTGGAATGAACGTTGAACACTCACACACCTATAAACACACCCACCCACACAAATATAAACACACACATACATGATGATAACGCGTTGCAGGCGGTTGCAGGTACCGTTGCCTCGTCCTCGAGGCAACGGTCCATTTCCACAATCCTCTACTATTCTCTACCCTCTTCAACCCCTTCATCCCCTTCGTTTTCCCGTCCATAGAACGCCATCCCCTCTATCATCCACCCCCCTACCCACTGTACCTACTTTTCCTCTTTCACTCCCCTTTAGGTGTCTCTTTCCTCTTTTGCGCTTCAACCATCCCGTCTTTTCCACCCCTTTCAAGGGATGGAAAAAGGGGCTCTGCATAGGTATATAACGTACTTACATATACATATAACATACCAAGGCATCAATTTGTGTACGCCACGTTTTCCCATAGCGGGAAGGCGCATCTAATTAAACTTCTCAGAATTCGGGGTTTCAGTCGTGCGATATATAGGTACGCACACTTATTGTTAATTCTTCTCATTTAAATACGGATCTGCAACTATTTCAGGGGATTACAAAAAAGTTTGAATTTATTTTACACATCAGGGATAAATAAAGTGGTCCTCTATGGGACCCCGCTTGGCCCTCATCTGTAGGGTGAGATTAATGAAAAGCAGTTATTATATTGAAAGAAACACCTCAATCATGCATCACAGCTCATAGAAAATGAAATTTGACTGTTCAACCCAAAAACGGTATACATTTCACGATAAAAAAGTATTTTTGAATTTTCAATATGAATCTAATCTTCTCTGTTAGAGTACATTTTTATTTTATTTTCAACTTAGTGATGATTGGACGTAGAATTCTTTGTCGCAAATAATAAAGGGGCAAATACGTGGGCCCCTGCTAGGACCCAGCTGGCCTTTTCCATTGTGGACTTCGAACATTTTTAAAAATCACAAAAGAGGCAACCATTCTAGGTCCTCGCGAGGGCCTTCTAGAGGCTCCAGAAAGAACCCAGTGGGGCATACATAGAGGCTAAGCGGGGCAATTTGCGCACGGGAAATTGTCAGTAGGCCTGTTTTTTAGCAGTTGCTTAAAGTTCTCTAATTTTTATAATAAAATTCTGCGTCTAATAAGCTAAAGGAAAAGTTAAAATCTGTATATTCTATAAAAAGATCGATATTGCCAAAAAATCTCAAATTTCAATATTTTCAAAAATGTTAATAACTCTAAAAATATTTCTTATTTTATAAAGTCCTTGGTCTCATTTTAAAGATAAATTTTCATGGTTTTTGTGTACGCTGTTCAGATATTTTTGAAATTATTTCCATATAGCTTCTGCCGTTATAGGCTCAAACTTGTACGAAAAATCTCATAAATTTTAAAATGAAGATTGTAAAAAATCTGCCCTCAATGCGGGCACATTCTCATAAGACGTCGCGCTTCGCGCTCCGTGTTGCACGCTTCGCGACGCTTGCGCCCTTCATCGGGGCGCTTGCACCCTTCGGGAGGCTTGCGCCCTTTGTGACGCTATTGTTTTAATTATTTTTGTTTTAAATGAAGAGAACTCATTTACTTAAAGTTCTATCGACCGCTTAAGGAACACTACATTCTCATCAGGACATTCGCGCTTCGCGCTCGATATATTTGACACATAAACCTCGCGCGATTTGTTCGTAGCGCTTCGAGTTCTGGAATATTTGATCGTCAAGCTTCAATTATTTATATTAATTTTGTAATATTTCTCATATCTCATGTTTTTGTCGAAAAATTTTATTTTTTATTTTTTAAAAACAGTTTTTCTGTATCTCGCGTTATTTGGCTCAAAATTTGAATTTTCATTTTTTCAAAAAAATTCAAGAATTTTTTATGCCACTCATGCAGAGAGTTCAAAAAGAAACATTTTTCATCTTTTGACTTTTTTTCACATCTTGCGTTGTTTGGCTTCAAATTGTATTTTTTTTTCATTTTTTTAAATTTTCGAAATATCATAAGTCTGACAATTATTATTTTTTCATCGAAAAAAGTCATAAGGATAAATTGTTCTACTTTTTGAGTAATACGAACGTCCATACATAGGATTTGTAAATTAAAAAAAAAATGGTTTCAAAATTTTTCAAAATGCTCAAACTTTTTGAATTTTTATCCAAAATGGTTGGCCTTTATTTTAGGACACTAGAAGAGTATACCAAAGGCCCAATCCAATTGGTCAATTCGTTCGAAAGTTACGGTGCACACAAACTAAAAATCTACAGACAGACAGACACACACACACACAGAGACAAACAGATAGACAGAAACATTCTTAAAAACATGTTTTCTGGGTTCAGGGCGTCTCAAAATGTGGACATTTGACAAAAACGGGGGGAGGGGGGGTCAAATTTTACACAAATCTAATACATTCCCTCTGATGATAATGTAAAAAAAAATAAGAAATGAATATTTTAATAGATTTCGTATCAAGAAAGTAATAATTTTTCCCAGGGTTATTTCAATGTTAAAACTTTGAAGAAAAATGTCGAAAAAGTTTAGTTCTTAATTCATCATTGCCAGTTTCATAAGTTTTAAAAATATCTCTACAAATACTTGTTAAAAAGATTTCAAATTCGGTTTACTGCATACGAAATTTCGTATTCTGTTTTTTTTTAAATTGAAAGTTTTAATGTAATTTAAAAAAAATGTGCGACATTCGTAAATATAAACTGATTTTGCTGAAATGAAACGCACAATTCTCGACTGTTGAACCGAAATCCATGCATGGAAGCAAAAGAACTTGGACGTTAAAAAAAGGAACAATGGCAAAAAATGGAACAATGGCTTTTTTATAGTGGCAAAAAGTTCTCTTCAAATTTGATACCTCTATTATTCTTTGTTCGTGACTTTCGGATTTCATTATATAGTGTAAAAATATTTTGCAATATTTTTTAACTGTATTAAGTATTTAAACTGAAGTTAATAAATCGTGAAATTTCCTTATAAATTAGTTAAAATTTATTTTGTATACAGGTAAACATTCATACATTTGAGTAATTAGTAATTTATATTTACATAATTACACTTCAAAGAGAAAATATGCAACCACTGAAAGAATACTACACATGAAAATATTCAATTATTTTTCAGCTTCGAAAGAATGCTCATTTCAATGGATTTTTATTTTCAAAAAAAAAAGTATACAGATTCTTGTCTGCTTTGTGCTCGAATAAAGTAAATACTTTGTAGCGAAAGACTTTAATGATCACAAAAACAAGAAATAGGATACCCTCTTCTTAGTAATGACTTATTTGAAATCTTCGAGGAATTATTTCATGATGGAGAAAATTGCATATTATAATGGAAATTAACTGTTGCTTAAGATCCTTGACAATTTTGATGGTTCAAAAGACGAATATCTAGCATCAAAGCTTTAGTTTTAGCATAACAATTAATTTCAAAAGAGGAAGTAATTAATACTTTGCATGCTTCACCACAGAATATTTCAATATTTTCTCTTCATTTCACGGAAAAATGAACGTCTTTAAGATTCTCCTGAAAACCGCCCGCAGCGAAATATCTGACATCTCATCGATAATATTTATAGAATTTATATTAAACACTACAACGGAGCAGAAAACATTCCTCTTCTTTTCTGTATTGAATTTTGTATTACACTGAGATGTGTAGAGTTTTATTATTAAAATAGAGAGAACAGAACTGATTCAACTTCTATTAATTTGTATATGAAATTATTCAAAATTTAATAAATCATTATTATCATTAATAGATCAACCACGGGGTAGAAATTGTACTTGGGTCCAAATCGGATTCTAACTACAACTTTTTCTTCTTTTTTATTAGGTCACTCTGATTTATTCCCGTGTAGAAATTTTTCGGTTGCCAGAACCCGAAGAGATTAATTCTAATGAGGGACTTGTGAAATCTGAAATAACGTATATATTAATTTATTTACTTTTTACTAGAGAACCAACACATTATTATTACTTTTTTCTTTTAACAACTTCAAATCATTCAAAAGTCAATTAGGTTTGAAACAATAATGTACTCTATGGGAGATTTTTGCGACATTTCGTTACACTACTTTTTTTAAAGAGGAATTTCAAGACGTTTCTAGAATTTTTAGGATTATGAAAATACCCGTGTAGAAATTTTGAGTTGGTCTCCGCGGGGCCCCACATAGTTTGCCTCCTTATTATGTTGGCCCCACTATGGCATACTATGAAGGGCCAACATATTATATGGTAGAAACGACATGCTCTCCTTCGAAGGCCCCATGTAGACTGCCTACGAAGGACCAATAAAGTGTCCCTCTATAGGGTCCCGCTTGGCCCTCTGTAGGGTCCATATATGACCCCTGTAAGCCCCACATAGGCCCTATAAAGAAATTTTCGATGAATCTGTTCAGTAAACTGGGGGAAACGGCCTCAATTTTTTTGAATGTTCTTTAGGGCTTAAATAGTTCGTGGGGGATTGGCATGCACTTTACTTTTGAAATAACACCAATGAAAAAAATTCAAAGGGTTCATGTGGCACGATCTTGGTGGCCTATTCTCGTCGGAATTCCTGGAAATTATGCGATCATCAAATTTAATCGCCAATAAGTTTATTATTTGACGATTTATGCGTGTATACTGTTGTACCGCCTTGTTGGAACCAATGGTCGTCCTCATCAATTTCATCCAATTTTGTGCCCAAAAAAAGTATGCCATGAAAAAAAAAAGTCCATCAGTATGCCATGAAATCGTTCAGAACTCCAAAGTGAATTGGCCACCAAAATCGTGCGATTTGACTCCTTTGGATTTTTTTTTTATTGGGGTTATTTGAAAAGTAAACTGTATGGCATGTGTATACCATTCATTTCCAGTCAATCATTTAAATTTCACATCGGAAGAAGCGTATTTTTTTTTTCAAATTAAATTCGTACTAGCAGATGGTCCACACTATATTTTGTAGAATTTTAAGAAATTTAAACAGAATTTAAGCGATTTTGAATATTTCCTGAAATTTTAAGTGTTTTCAAAGGTTTTTTTTAAAGAATTTAAAGGGATTTTAAGTGTTGTTGTGAAATTTCCAGGAATTTTAAGAGAATTCAAGAGGTTTTTACGTTTTTGAAAATAATTTGTGAAACATTTAATGGTTTTATGGAATTTCATGAGATTTTTAATAATTTTGAGGGATTTCAAGATATTTTTCTGATTTTTAAAGGATTCCATGAAATTTGATTAGAGTTCTAATAATTTTAATGCATTTTAATGTAAAGTAATTTTAAATGTTATCGTAGAATTTTTACGAATTTCAACGGATTTTTGGGATTTCTAAAACATTTCGCGTAGAATTTTAAGAAAAACAGAATATAATCGATTTTGAAGATTTTCGTCAAATTTTAAGAGTTTTCAAAGGTTTTTTAAAGAATCTTATGGGATTTTAAATGTTATTGTGAAATTTCCAGAAATTTTAAGAGAATTCAAGACGTTTTTATGCTTTTAAAAATAATTTGTGAAATATATTTAATGATTTTATTGAATTTTATGAGATTTCTAATAATTTTGAGGGATTTCAAGATATTTTTCTGATTTTTAAAAGATTTCATGAAATTTGATAAGATTTTTAATAATTTTAATGCATCTTAATGTAAAGTCATTTTAAATGAATATTTTATTGTCTTATCATTGTATACAAGTAATTAAAAATTTTTTCGTATAATATAATTTTTACGAATTTCAAGAATTTTCTGAGAGTTTTGAGAGGTTTTCACGAATTTCAATGGATTTCAAAAAAATTTTTGGCCTTTCAAATATTTTATGAAATTTTGAGGATTCTAAAGTTTTTCAGGGAATATTATTGGGGGATTTCAAACGATTTCAATAATTTTTAAAAGATTTCCTAGAATTAAAAAGATTTCTAAGGTTGTTGTAAAATTTTATTGAATTTTAAGAGATTTTTTAGATTTTTTAAAAATGTTGTGGAAATTTTAAGGATTTAATGGAACTTTATGAGATTTCTAATAATTTTAAAGAGTTTTAAATATTAAGACATTTTAAGAGGTTTCTAGCAATTTTTAGAGATTTTCACGACGAATTTTAACGTGGATTTCAACTGATTTATGATTTTCAAAATTTTTGTGAAATTTCAAGGGATTTCAAGAGATTTCTAGGAATTCTAAATGATTTTAACTGATTTTTAAAGGATTTCGAAGCTTCTTAGGTAAAATTTTAAGGGATAATAATAATGTGCAATTATTTTGTTTTCCTTCCTATTCGTCATTCAAAAGACAATCAGGTTTGCAACAACAATGTATGCGAGATTTTCGAGACATTTCGTTACACCGCTTTTTAAAGAGAGGATAAAATAGTCGACACAGCGAGCCGTCAATAATTAAAATAAATAAATTACCTCAGTGCGAAGTGAATCGTAAAAAACGTGCATAGGAATAAGCAAGGATAAGATCGAGAAGACATATATGTAGATAGAATATACTTTCAATTAAGTATAAAATTCAACATTTTAATTAAAACAGTAAAAAATATTCTTTGAAAAAGTATGACGATGTCAATTGGATCCTATTTTTCCGATCAGCGCCTGACTAAAGGGAAATACCAAATCCCAATCTAAATCTCTTCACGTGTAATTTTTGTTGTATTATATGTATCAGTATATGTATATACAACTACCATCAGAAATTGTCAGTACGTCTGTTTTTTAGCAGTTGCTTAAAGTTCTCTAATTTTTATAATACTTAATTGAAAAATTTTTCTCCAAAACAGTACGAAAGCTAATAAAATTCTGCGTTTAATAAGCTAAAGGATAAGTTAAAATCTGTATTTTCTAAAAAGATATTGCCAAAAACCTCAAATTTCAATATATTCAGAAATGTTAATAACTCCGAAAATATTTGTTATTTTAAGAATCCGTTGACCTCATTTTAAAGAAAAAGTTTCATAGTTTTTGTGCACGCTGTTCAAATATTTTTAAAATTATTTTCCTAGCTTCTGCCATAGGCTCAAACTTGCATAGAAAAATCGTAAAATTTGAAATATCCATAGTTATTTACACAAATTTTTTTAAAATCAAAATATCCCATATTTTAATCAAATGTAAAATCTATTAAAATATTAATTTCTTCTTTTTTTATCCATGTATGAGGACAATCTACATTTAAAATTTACGAGATTTTTCGTACAAGTTTGAGCATGTGGCAGAATTTCAAAACTATCTGACTAGCGTACACAAAAACTATGAAAATTTATCTTTAAAATGAGACCAAGTGCTTTTTAAAAAATAAATATTTTCGGAGTGTTATTAACATTTTTGAAAATATTGAAATTTGTGGATTTTTGGCAATATCTTTTTATGAAATACAGATTTTAACTTTCCCTTTAGCTTATTAGCCGCAGAATTTTATTATATATCTTTCGAACTGTTTTGGAGAAAAATAAATTAGAGAACTTTAAGCAACTGCTAAAAGACTGACAATTTCCGACGATAGTGTAGTTAATGCCTATTTTTAAACTTGACACTAGATTATTAAGTCCAACATTAGTCTTAAAACAATAAGACCAAGAAGGGCCTAAATCTAGTGTTAAGTCTAAAAATTGCCTTAAACTGTAACAAAAACTTGGCCTTTTTTTCAGTGTAAAATCAACAATAACACTTCTTACAATTTTTTTAAATCCTTTAGTAATCTTTTTACTCCTTAAAGTTCCCGGGAATTTCCTTTTTGAGAAAAAACCTTAGATTTGAAATGCTGGACAGACTGAAAGCTTAATTGTTTGAAGATACAAGTTTTGAGAAAAAAGTATTTGACAGTAAAGTTTTTACATCAATATATGAGTGTGGCGTGAGAAAGAACAAAAGGCGTAAAGAAAGTTTGTCAATTGGCCGAAGTTTTCTGCTTAATAGGATCAATTTCCCGATAATGAAGTGTCGTTCCTCTTTGGATAACAAATAGTTCGTGGAACGAGACAAGGAAGTACTGTAAGAATCATGTTCAGACTGATGTCTGAAAAATGTTTTTTAAGTCTTCCTTTAAAACGTCTTCGTGTTCTGTACCCATTTCGCGGTTGTCTGAAAGAATTCCTCCCAGACAAGAAATCGAAGCTGTCGAAAAAAAACTGACCAATCGAAGCCTATACTTAGTTTACAAAAGGAAACATTTCGAAGTGTGTCCGCCTCCGATTGTCTTCAAATTTATAATTATTATATATGTTTTAGGGCAACAAAAACTAAACGACACGTGTTTTTTTTTATCGTCTGGAAAACATTTCTAAGTGGCACTTTATTACGCTTTGAATTTCAAATATATGTATATGTACAGGGTAATGGTTTCCGTTAAAATTGAAAAAATTTACTTTTGGGGTGAAATTTAAGGGTTATTGTTATCTCGAAAGCAGGTTTCCTAATTAGAACCGAAATAGTTGTTTCTTCAAAACATAATTAAGCAATCGACTCTGTATACATTCAACTTCTAGTTAAGTCAAGGCCTTTGAAATGAAAACAATTCGGTTATGTCAAATTACCCTAACTTTATTACCACCAATATCTATTGGAGCAAAGAAAATGAAGGAGTGTGCTTTATGCGTGTGCCGTGCGTATCTATGGGTCCGTGTCTCACCGATTCCACTATTGGATTGATAAGTCACGTGTTGCTATGTGAAGGGGATGCCAGAGCAGCCCTAAATTTGAAATAACTTAACTGGAAGTTGAGTGTATAATAAGTTTTGCCGGAAATGTGATAACATTCCAATTTTCCGAGTTGATTTCTGTAATTAAGGTAAGTGCACCTATTTGCGACAGTATATTAGAATTAAAAGACCAATACAAAAGTGTAATCCATTCCGATTCGCTAAAAAAATTATTACTGATCTAAGAATATATA
>JAUEJJ010000042.1:4095104-4113005 GCA_032164275.1 Synergus coniferae
TTTTTTAGCGAATCGGAATGGATTACACTTTTGTATTGGCCTTAAATTCTGTCGTAACCCTTACACTGTCGCAAATAGGTGCATTTACCTTGCTTGCGATTAATATACACGAATTTTAATATTGTAACACATGAGTGTATTAATTTAATGTTTGATACACGTATACTAAAATTAATATACTTTCGTATATTAAAAGTATATTAATTTTACTAAGATTTTTAACAGTAATTTAAAAATACAATTAAATTTCTTAAAATGCCGTGAAATTCCCTAATAATTTATTATCTCTAAAATCTCAATAAATTTCATAAAATCCCTTTAAATTCCTTAACATTACTTTAAATCGGATGAAATCTCGTTAAAATCCTTAAAATTTTTGAAAATTTTTCTTAGATGTAATTTAATGTACTTATCTTAAAATTGAAAAAATTTTATTTGAAGGACCTAAAATTGTTAAATTTCAAATTGAAATCATGTAATTCTGTATCATTCTTTTTTGGATATTCGGATATTATTAATAATTATCCATGCAATGTTTGCCGCGCGCGTATATGCTGGGTGATTCTCCAAATACAGGGAACTTTTGTGTCCAAAGGATATATTAGCAAAACTATTTGTAGATATATATTATAAAACTTGGTAAAGATCTTCATTTTAGTGCTTTATATAATATGTTTCAAAGTAAAAATGTAGATTATATAATCTTAAATCAGTATAAAATAACATTATATACCAAAAAACGGCTTTGGAACATGTCCATCATATATTTAAAATATATATAAGTATAATACTATTTTGAAATTCATGCTTAACAGTTTTATAATATAGCCAAAAAGAAACAATTATCAACAGTAATATTTTAATTTAACAATAATGCTTATAACAATATATGTATGTATATAAATATGGATGTCTGAAAACATTGTGGCACGAGAATAGACATATTGCTATAGTTTAACTATTATGATTAATTTTCTCGGTCCGGATTTGTGATAAAAATGAAGAAAAAACCTCTCACTACTCATATCATTCAAGTTTTATGAGTAAAAGTATGTACTTACTTTGAAAACGACCACGAAAAATATAAAGAACACGTTGCGTATTTTTAATATAGTATTATATCCATTTTGTCGTACCTCGTGAATAATGTTTTTGTGGTTAGATAAGTAACAAAATAAACGAATTCCACAATTTCAGTAATTCTAAATGTAAAATAAATTTAATTTTTATTCGTAGACATACTAGACATTTTGATACTACAATCCTGAATTTTGTTAAAGGTTATGTTCACACCTTGTTTACGTTTACGGCGTCGTGTATAGTTTTTGATGCCTATTCAAAAATTATATGGAAAAATGACCAATTGTAGGAATATTGTCGTTTGTATTTAATTACAAACGAATCATCAAATTATTGCGATGCCTAGAATGAATGAATTTGAAGAATTAATTTTTTCTTTAAAAAAAAGTCAAATTTTATGTTTTCTCTTTCTTTTACCAGGTAATAATTTCTAATCTTGTTAATTATATTTTTTTGAAATTCTAGAACATTTTCTTATTCTTTGCAAAAATTAACCTTAATTACACGAGAGCGTAGATAACGCATCACGTCAAAAAGTTCTAGAATCGTTTGAAATAAATTATTTTAAGCGTAACTCCTTTCAGAAATCCTTTTCCTAATACATCTAATGATTGCAAAAAAAAGTTTTTTGAACAACTTAATTTTTGTAAATTCACTTCTTTTTAGAAGTGCCCTTTATATGGAGAATCACCCATATATAACATTGCTAGTCGTATATTATTATTTTTGTGTATCAAATGAATTTAATGAATACCCAGCATCAAACGTCAAAGATAGTCACATTTCATCAATTATTTTGTGTTTTTTAGGCTGTTTTCAGGATTTTTTTTATATGAAAAAAAATGCAGTCATTTCAAATTTTTTATATGTTATATTCTTCACATCTTAAAGTGTACAAAAACATTTTTTTTGTTTTTATTTTCCAATATTTTGTTGTACATTTTTACGGCTAAAATGAGCATCTTCAAAAAAAGGTATGTGATGGCTTGCCCGCAGGATTGTGACACTTCAGGAGATGTGGAAAAAAAAACTCAAAGTAATTATTGTTCTGTAGGCTTGTCATGTTGACAGGAACTAGGATTTTTCATTTTGAGTGAAAAATAACAAAATGGCGGACTTTTAAATAAAATCACACTTTTTCTTCGAAATCGGGTTATAAATCAGAAAATAATGAACGGAAATAAATATCCTAGTTCCTGCCATACTATATATATGTGCTGTAACTAATAACAGACTAATAACAGAAATAATTTCGTGAATATTTATCTTATTTCAGTCTAAAATTTTGACAATATACTCTCAATATATTGTACTTCCGAAATATGTATGAAAAAAAATTCGCCTTTTTGAAATTCAGTTACTAATTACCGTATATGATCAAATTTAAATAATCCGTTCTTTTCTCACAATTTTTCTTTTTTTCAATCCATATGTTCACGTCCTTGTGCACACTATTATTTTTTCAAAAAGTAAAAGTTATGAGAAAAATCTGGGTTATCTTATCTGTTCATATGGTAAATGACACATGTTATACCTTAAGTATGCTCAAATTGAGTCATCATAAAGTGTAAAGCTTCGTTCGTTGTTTTACTATAATTAGCTCGTTGAGAAGCTATTTGTTTGTTCTGAGCTTTTGAAACTGTAGAATTGAATCTATAATAAAATGACGGTACATTTGAAGCAGTACAGTAAAACGTCTCAATGTTTAAGTTATACTCCAAAGGTGCGAAATTTCGTTCAAAGAATGAAACTATTCTCTACAGCATTATAACCCAATGTGATCTGCTGGTATGTACCAGTGGTACCTACTTTTGTAGATACTTAATTCTGTAACACACTGCAGCGACTAGCATCCTTTGTAATATACCATTGGCTACGATGTGGGTTGCAAGAGTCGTCGTACTACAGCTACGACATTCTCTTTCATCCTAGCTCCATAGTTTTGGTGCCATCATTTTTTTTTGTCTTTCTAACTTTTTCTGTAATTTGTATTATTACCCGGTTCTCTTATGTTTTTGGCTAATATCAAAACAACAACCACAATTACAAAGATCGGTCTTTAGATAGCTCAAGTTATTTCTCATCAGTATTAAGATAATATTGATTTTCTTATTAGATGCTTTTCTATAATATTGAAATACGTGCATCACTTATTTTGAGTGCTTCGAGAATAGTTGAAAATAAAAATTGATAGTTGAAAATACATCCCACTTTTTTATGATAATGCAACATTTAGTACACTATAAGCAAATTGAGGATTGACTTTTTCATATATTCCATATAGAGATTTGGTTTGTAAAAAGTTCTTCAATAAATTCTCAATCTGAATTTTATTATTATCTTCGGAAATATGTATGAAAATTTCCTTGAAAATCTTCTCTTATAATCGAAATAAATTATGTATTTTATAGGTATTTTCCCCTCATTATGGATATTTAATATTTAATTTTTTATATTTCCATTGCAAGGAGCACTTTTGATTCTACTTATACCCTGCAGGGATCGATTTTTTGAAGGTACGTCGACGTCGAGGAGTTGCGATTGGAAGACGTTATAATGATCAACTCGTGGAAAATGTAAAATAGGAAAAAGGCTCTTGTCGCATACTTTGCTGAATATTGTACTCGGACATCCTTTCTCTGTCTTATATTCTCTCCTCAGATGCATCGTCTGCTCTCCTCAAGAGAATATACTATAGCTCTTATTTCTCGTAGAGTTTTTCGATCATCAGTGCTATGCTCTTGGTTTACAAAATTATAGTTATATCCGACCAATGACGCAAATAACACGAAGACCGAATTATATAAGAATCTCATCGTTCGTCAATTGGAATAAATATTACTTCTATAATTATCTACGTGTATCCGATATAAAAAATATGCAACATGCACTTTCTCATCATCTCCGCAAACTGTTTCAAAACTTTATTTTAAACCAAGAATATTATAAGCGCATTATAGCGCGCGAGAAACCTCATCATATGAACAATTAATAGTATTTAAATCTATACAAAAAAGGTACAAAATTACATGATTTCTTTTAATATTTAATTAGTTTTAAGAACTTTTGAGAGAATTCAAGGGATATCACAAAGTTTAAATGGATATCGCGAGATTTCATGGGATTTATAGGAAATTTTACATTCAATTTTTTTCTCAAAAGTGCATTTAAAAACGAAAATTTTGAAAAAAAAGAAACGTCCCGATAAGTCAATTTTTGAAGAAGTTTCGGCACACTTTGAAAAAAAAACGGTTTTCCATTTTTTTCAAGAACCCATAACTTTTTTTGAGTTGGGTAAAAAAATTTGAAAAATTCTCAAAAATTTCTTCGATAGGCTAGAAAAAGATGAAAAAGTTTCAGCCAAATCGAAAGGGGTCGGGGTCAAAAGTGGTCCACTTGATATGGAACGCCCCATATACATATATATAGTATAACTGCTGTGCAAGACTATAATAACCTACTAACAAGTGACATTTTTGCCATAGAGAGTATATTCCGACATACGCGTGCACGGAAAATTAACCTCAATGGCATATGTCACTTACAAAGTTATACTTTTGGACAGCAAAGTATAAATATAGGTCTTTTAAATAAAACAAAAGCTAATTTACGATTTGACCCAGATAAAATTAAACGCTACGGACTTTGGTGCACAGAAAAAGGAGGGGTTTCGATAAGGCCCTTTATCGGCCCCCCTGAATCATATTTGTTTAAGTTTATTATCGAGAGCATTCTTATTTATTTTTATACACTACCGTTGAAAATTGTCAGTACGCCTGTTTTTTAGCAGTTGCTTAAAGTTTTCTAATTTTTATAATATACTTCATTGAAAAAGTTTCCTCCAAAACAGTACGAAAGCTAATAAAATTCTGCGTTTAATAAGCTAAAGGGAAAGTTAAAATCTGTATTTTCTAAAAAGATATTGCCGAAAACCTCAAATTTCAATATTTTCAAAAATGTTAATAATTCCGAAAATATTTATTATTTTAAAAAGCCTCTGGTCTCATTTTAAAAAGACCAATTTTCATATAGTTTTTTTGTACGCTATTCAAATATTTTTAAAATTATTTTCCTAGATTCTGGCACAGGCTCAAACTTACATAGAAAAATCGTAAAATTTGAAATATACATATAGTTATTTACAAGAATTTAAAAAAAATCAAAATATACTATATTTTAACCTAAATGTATAGTAAAATTTATTAAAATATTCATTTCTTATTTTTTACATTCTCATCCGAGAGAATATATATTAGATTTATGTAAAATTTGACCCCCCCCCCGTTTTTGTCAAATGTCCACGTTTTGAGACCCCCTGAACCCAAAAAACATTTTTTTAAGAATGTGTCTGTCTGTCTGTCTGTTTGTGTGCGTGTGCCTGTGTGTGTGTGTGGTCTGCCTGCTGTAGATTTTTAGTTTGTGTACACAATAACTTTCGAAAGAATATTGACCGTTTGGATTGGCCTTTGGTATACTCTTTTAGTGTCCTAAAATGAAGGTCAAGTTCGTTAGCCAGTCATTTTGGATAGAAATTCAAAAAGTTGGAGCATTTTGAAAAATTTTTAAACCACTTTTTTTTTTTTAATTTACACATTGTATGTATGGACCTTCATAGTTATACTTAAAAAGTACAACAATTTATCTTCATGACTTTTTTCGATAAAAAAATAATTTTAAAACTTATAACATTTCGAAAATTCAAAAAAACGAAAAATAATCACAATTTGAAGCCAAACAACGCACGATATGAAAAAAAATCAAGAGATGAAAAATGTTTCTTTTTGAACGCTATACAGAAATGGGATACAAATTTTTGAATTTTTTTTTTAATCGTGCGCGAAGCGCGAGTGTCCTAAAGAGAATGTGATCCATAAGGTCGATAAAACTTTAAGTAAATGAGTTCTCCTTTTCGTTTAAAACTAAAATAATTAAAACAAAAGTATACAGCATTAATAAAAGTAGCTAAGCGCGCTCGAGTATCCCGAAGGGCGCAAGCGCGCGAAGCGCGACGTGTTATGAGAATGTGCCCAAGAAGCGGACAGATATTTTTTTATCCGTGTATGGAGGATAATCTTCATTTTAAAATTTACGAGATATTTTGTACAAGTTTGAGCCTATGGCAGAAGCTAGGAAAATAATTTTAAATATATTTGAATAGTGTGCACAAAAACTATGAAAATTTATCTTTAAACTGAGACCAAGGGCTTTTTAAAATAATAAATATTTTCAGAGTTATTAACATTTTTGAAAATAGTGAAATTTGAGGTTTTTCGGCAATATCTTTTTATAAAATACAGATTTGAACTTTCCCCTTAGCTTATTAGCTGCAGAATTTTACTAGCTTTCGTACTGTTTTGTGTAATGTGCATCATGGACAATATAAGGCTTCCAAGAATACATATACTTTTGGTGCCTATCTTGATCGGGCCCTTAGGAAAAAAAACGCTAAACTTTTAGCTCGTTTTGTAAAAATACGCAATTTTTGTGTTTTTTGCAATATTTATCTATGTAGTTATTTCTTATAGAGCGCAACCGAGTAACAAAATGGTGCACTAATACAAGAGCACTGTATACATAAAAATCGTTGCGTTACTTCATTGCGCTCATAGTGAAAAATAATTAAAGAAGTAAATATATTATACAAAAATCAGTTTATTTATTTTCCACGCAATGAGCGCAATGTAGTAACACTACAATTTTTATGTATATATAGTAGCTCTTGCATTAGTGCATTATATATATGTGAAAATCGTTTTGTTACTCATAGTTGCGTTCTATAAGAAATAACTATATAAAGATCGCATGAAGCACAAAAATTGCGTATTTTTACAAAACGAGCTAAGTTTAACGTTTTTCTTTCATAAGGGTCCAATCAAGTAACACCAAATAAAGTATATGTATTTTTGGAAGCCTTATATTGTTCACATTAAAAAAAAAATAAGAATGATCTCGATAATAAACTTCACAAATTAAATATGATTCAAAAGCAGGGGTCGATAAAGGGCCTTATCGAAACTCCTCCTCTCTATGCGGTTGTGACAACTACTAAAATTTGTAGTTGTCACAACGACGATTTTGATTGACAGACGGCGTATAACTATATTATTATAAATAGTTGCCACAATCAGCAGTTTTTCGTGTGTGTTAATATTTGATGTTTTAATTTTGGTAACAAGGAAAGCTTCACGACAGATTAATAATGCAAAACTCCGGCAGCTATATACTTTTAATACGAAATTGGAATTTACGAAAAAGTGAAAAATGAAGAATTCCTTAGCTATATAGTAAGTATTAATAGTATTTGTTTTATGCTTACAATATTAGTATCTGCTCTACACATATGGTTGAGAAGTGGTACGAATTGTTTGTAAGAAATAGGTCAGCCTGAAAGATAACGAAAATTCAAGTCTTCCCTAAAGAACTTTTTCCGCGCTATATTCACCGAGGTCAATTTAGTAGACATTTGGTAAAGCTATAGTCAGTATCGATTTCTACTTTATACTCAGTACCTTGTACGCTAAGGTGGCTGTAAGGTAATGTTAGACCCATCGCCTCGTGTTTCCCTCATGCAAGCTTTCCACCTTCAATGTATTATCTACCTTCAAATTCTTCAATACTACTCGGCATATGTTTTTCTGCTTTAATTTTAGAACATAGACTCTTTTGCAAGTGCTTACTTCCAAGGGCTTAAGTTTGAGAGCTCGAAACTTTTCAAGCTTTGAAATTTTAACTCTGCTTCCAAGACTCGAATATGAGAGTCGTCAGTTGCGTTCGAGTTGAAAGCCTCCAAGTTTGGACAACATACAATCAAATCCATCAAAAGTTCCAAGAGACTTTCAGTATTACTCGAGCATAAATTCGAAATTCCTAAATTTCAGTGTCTCACTTTGTATTTTGAAGAGGAAGAATAATGATGCCGACATTTTAAAATTAATATCAAGCTTACTTCAACCGACTAAAGTAAATTGTTATTGAAGGAGAAGTGGTCATTCCAAATTTGATTTGCCCCTTGAGAATGTACTCAGAGACCGATCAATACTTAAACGGTCATTACCTTCCCTAAGTACACATATATCTCGGGCTCCAGTGAAATATTCACTGGTTAAATTGTTTGCGACATATGAATGCTGTCGAGAAAGAGGAACTAAATTCAAAAATTTCGCAATGACATTTTCCATTTGAATTAGAAAATCAAAGGTAAGGGATGATACAATGAGAATGCAAAAATTGCCTCCTGCAGGGATAGGAATTTTGTGTTCACTCGTTAGAACTTAATTGTTTTGTATTCAGCAGACACTTGCAGTTGATGCATTATTTGCTGGCGTCAGCTCCCTATGGTTATTCGTGCTTGACCGTTCGGCTGTTTTTTGGATAAACAAAACTGTGATCACCACAATGCTCAGCTGTATGTTAAGCTGTTAAGCAGAGCTTAACCTGCAGTGCTGAGCGACGCGACGTTGGTTACGTGGACAGTGGACACTAGCTCGCCCCACGGCTCTGTGCAGTTGGTGGTGGATACTACATATAGATTATTGATTAGGCAATAACTCAAGGACTAGTTGGGATGCATATTACCATCATACCAGGCTCTACGTTCCAACCGTCGTGGGTACGCAGTAGTTATGCTAATTAAAGGTTTCCTCTCGAATGGTAAATAGAACTTGGAAACAAGAAGGCAAATATACCTACACTGGCTCGCAATATTACTGACCACTAAACAATTTTTTAATCTCATTCCTATTAAGATTTTGAGTCAATTCTGAAGATGCATTTTTCTCGATTAGAAGAATAGCAATATTAATTAATACAGAAATAGGAAAGATTGCATGGATAATAAATAATATTCAAGTACAAAAAAGATATACAAAAACGTTTGGGTGCGATCCTTTCGTGGGATGTATTTCAATAATTATATGATCATCCCATCAACATTATTATTGAGCTTCCTCATTCAGACGAATAATTGTTTTAATGATCTAAACCTACATAAAATTTTTGTAGGATCAATTTTATTACTTTGGAGTAACAAATCAACTTTATAAATTGAACAAATTCTTTCGATTACTCAATTATTTCTGGAAAATGATTTATTTTTCTATTTAATATGCGATTTCGAAAAAATGCCTTCTCATTAACATTACATCTTTAGAATAATTTATTAGTGATGAGTAGTCTGCAGTATCAACAAATTTTCAAAACTAAGAAAGTTTTCATCTTATACAAACGTCAGACAATTTTACAAATTTTTCCATATTCATAATTATAAATGCGAGGCTCCGGATGCAATAAGAGCATATAAAATTTTTCGGCTCGAGTATAAATGAACCCTAACAAGGCAAAGAAAAAAAGAATTTTGAAAATATTTTTTTACGAAATTCAAGCGAATTCCCTGCTTTAAATGAATAATCTAAAATTCAAGTTTGCAAAGGTTTTTTAAAGAATTTTAAGGGATTTTAAATGTTATTGTGAAATTTCCAGAAATTTCAAGAGAATTCAAGACGTTTTTATGCTTCTAAAAATAATTTGTGATATATGTAATGGTTTTATGACTTTTGAAATATTTTATGGAATTTTGAGGACTCTTATTAAGTTTTTCAGCGAATATTATTGAGGGGTTTCAAAAGATTTCAATAATTTTTAAAAGATTTCCTATAGAATTTAAAAAGATTTCGAAGGTTGTTATAAAATTTTACGGAATTTCAAGCAATTTTTTCGATTTTTCAAAAATTTTATGGAAATTTTAAGGATTTCATGGTATTTTATAAAATTCATAATAATTTAAGGAACTTCAAGGAGCTTTTCAAAAGATTTTTTAGGTTTCTTTAAGGAGGATATAAAATTATTTTTAATGTAATATCTGAACTGAGTGTTTATATATACAGTTTCGAGTTTGATATATAGAATATATGTACACTGCACAGAGATATAGTGAACTACAGGGACATTCTTCCTATTCACCTTTATAAAAGGAATAATGTGTGATCATTTTCTGATCGATTTTTGCTATTAATTATCCACGCGATGTTTTCTGTGATGCGTTATATAGTTCACGTATAATTTTGCTAGTTATATAAGAAAAATGATTGATAATTGTATAGTTGCAGGAGATAAAAATGACAAAAGACGCGAAGAACTAGAATTATTCAAAATCTAAAAAGTTAAAATAGGTTGAGGAAGAGGAGTACTTTGAAAATAAGTGGACTTTGGAGATCTAACCGAATGTAGCGCGAAGGGAAACAAAAGAGAGTTGGAAAGGGGTATGGAATAACCTCGGAAAGGGGGAGGAGAGAGAAAGGGGGCAGAAGTAAGAGAGGACGAAAGACCAAGAGGAGGAAGGAGATGGAACTATATAGTTGTACAGAGAAGGACATGGAGGGAAAGAGAGAGAGAGAGAGAGAGCTTCCGCTCTCTTTCTCTCTCTCTCAACGACCACCCTCTATTCCACCCGCGAACTGAGGACAAAAATCAATATGAACGTGTAGCCATTTCTCTTTAATCTGCCGCGTACTGACTACGAATCGAAGGGAACCGCAACAAACGACATGGAATCAAACTGACCACTGTTCTTTGGTTTTCTGTTACATCCGACACTCGAAGACGGATTAGTGATGACCTTTTAACAAGGGACCAGATCACTAAATTTATAGGTGCTCAAAGCTTCCGTAAAATGCAAATAGTACCATTCCCGAGCGAGATTGCCTGCATGGGGGGAAGAAAAGAACCAGGACAACTGAAAAATTGTGCCATTCTCCCGATTCGAAATTGGACCGTTTTGCCGAGCAATGGACTGCTTTGATTTGCCGAAATCTCTTTCGATTAGAAAGGCGCGAGGTTTTTCAATAAGGGAGACAATTTTCTTCTGGTGGTATTTTCAATACAAAAGAAGAATAACGTCCCATGTGGAAAAATTTCGGGGATCTGATCGGGTTCTAGCCAGACCGTCTTGAGTCAGAAGTGAAACGCTTTATCCATGGTTTGGTCTACTATAGACTACATATAATAGACGAGCTAATAGTCAGGGTCTGACCAGCAGGGCCAACGATGCTTTCGTCAGCTTTCGTAATTTCAAATTACTCACAAATCAAGCCTGCTGCTTTTTAAACTCTCATCAGAGAGAATGTATTACATTTGTGTAACATTTGACCCCCCCCCCCCGTTTTTATCAAATGTCCACGTTTTGAGACCTCCTGAACCCAAAAAACATGTTTATAAGAATGTGTCTGTCTAGATCTATACACGATACCTTATTATTACCTTTCGAAAGAATTGACCGTTTGGATTAGCCTTTGGTATACTCTTTTAGTGTCCCAAAATGAAGGTCAAGTTCGTTAGCCAGCCATTTTGGATAAAAGTTAAAAAATTGAGAGAATTTTGAAAGTTTTTGAAACCACTTTTTTTTTTAATTTACAAATTCTACGTATGGATGTTCGTAGTACTTAAAAAGTAGAACAATTTATCCTTATGACTTTCTTCGATAAACAAATAATTGTCAGACTTATGACATTTCGAAATTCAAAAAAAACGAAAAAAAATGACAATTTGAAGCTAAACAACGCACGATATGAAAAAAAGTCAAGAGATGAAAAATGTTTCCTTTTGAACGCTCTATACGAATAGTGTAAAAAATTTTTGAATTTTTTTGAAAAAACGAAAATTCAAATTTTGAGTCAAATAGTGCGAGATACAGAGAAAATGATAAGGAGCATAATTAATGGTCTTTAAAAAATCTACAAATCTTCCTTTCACCATTTTTTGATAAAGTAAGTATTTCTCGTTTTAATCGTGAAAACTGTTTTTAAGAAATAAAAAATAAAATTTTCCCGCCAAAAAACGTGAGATATGAGTAAATTTTACAAATCTAATCTGGTAAATATAATAGTATAGCTTTACGATCAAATATTCCAGAGCACGAAGCGCTATACGAACAAATCGCACGTGCAGGTTTACTTCAAAAATCGAGTGCGAATCGCGAGTGTTTCTAATAATTATTAGAAATCTGTTTAAATTCACTAAAATTTCTTTTAATACATAGAAATTTTTTTAAATCCTTGGAAACTCTTGGAGAGCCCCTAAAATTTTAAAAAATATGTTGAAATATATATTTTAATTTCTTTTAATCTCTTTTAATCCTTTTAAACTCACTGCAATTAATTAAATCCTTTGAAATTATTTACATTTCTCTAAAATCTTTGTAAACTTTTTGAAATATTATTAATGTCCGTGAAATCTCAAAAAATAGATATTTCTTTAGTATCCCTTGCAATTTTGTGCATAAACTCACTGAATTTTATTAAATTTTCTGAACTTTGCAATCCTTATATAATATATATTCTTGGAAATCCACAAAAATATCTTGAAATATTTTGAAATTCGAAAATATAAGCTATAAAATATTCATTTCTAGACTTTACACTCTTGTGTAAATGTAAATGTAAACTGTATAAACGTCACTATTTACCGACCATATAGCATATAATTATATTATCTCCTGCTTCTTATTTGTAAACTAAAGAAGGTATCTCGCTGAAATTTTTGGAAATTACAGAAAATATATCAATGCACGGTGGTCTTCTCATTAAAATTTATTTTAAATAATTTTTATATTTTTAATGTATAAGTGTATGCGAACAGGGTTTAGTACCTTCGTTTCATTATTAATCAGGGCACTAAAACTCTGTTGTCACTTAGATTAAAAAATTAAAAATTAATTCAAATTGCAGTATTTAAAGAAAATAAAAATAGGTATTAAATGAGTAGTCATGTCATAATTTATATTATGTCTAATAATAATAATAATAGTAATAATAGATTTGGAAAAATATAGCGTTCAAAATGAGGAAGGAGATAACAAATTCAAATAAAATTCGATAATTGGCATTTGAGGTTTACCAAAAAAATAATTTCACTGTTGCTGATGGGCGAGTTCACTTGCATTGAATCTATATCCGCGGGTCATAGAAGTATCGATCACGCTCGCTGTTCCGAGTTTTTCATTTTCCTTTTTTTTTTTTCATTTAACCTCTTTGACCCTTGATTCGTTCGGCGCTGGTTCCTCTTCTTCTAGTGCCATCGACAATTAGGACGTCATAAAAATTTACGAAATACGATGAAATTCGGTGCTAATTACATGAAAATATTTTCCTTGTATATATAAGATTTTTTTATTTAGCCGAACGTAGAAAAGCCAAAAGGTATTAAACTTCTTATTTGCAGTATTCATGAAAATGAGAAAATACATATATAAAAAACATAAAAAAATTCTATTAAGAGAGAGAATCCTTTGACGACAAAGATGACATATTCATTCTGAAGATGATTAATAATTTTTATTGGCAATCAGAATAAAAAACGCATAGTTTGAAATTTCCTTTTGCAATAAAATCAATAAAACTGGAAATTTCCTACTCGCAGTGAGAGATGCATATAGGAGCGAAGCTTGTTTTCATTAAAATGAAGGATAGACTCGTTTTTTTACAATGTAACCGTATGTCGTTTATTGTAAGTCGTAATTTTGTACTTCAGTTTCAGCGCCCGCCGCCGTAAACGTATACATTTCGTCACAGTGGAATTTTTGTTTCAAATCCTGATTAAAATATATAATTCCGTAGGCGATAAAATGAAAATTTAAAGAAATTCGAGAGGACAGAGTGATACATCAGGTAAGATTACGTGCTCAATACAAATCCACGCAGGGTTTTCCTGTTTACGTTTGTTTTCGGTTTCGATTACCTTGATCGCTTCAGCGATAGGTATATAATGTCGTTTTTAGAGGATCAGAGTTGTTTTGCTTTTTAAGTAGTATGACTTTTTAATTATTTAAATGGCTCCGAAAAGAAAATAAAAATAAATTTAAAAACTAAATAAAACAAAAACTCAAATAAACAACAAAAATTAATTAATTACAATTAAAAATAAATAATTAATAAATTATAAATTATTCATAATTAATTATTCATATATATTATTCATATTACTGATGAAAATTACAAAATTTTGTAATGAAATTACAAAAAATTCACATAACATACGTTTTAAGACGCAATTTTCTATCATTTTCAATGTAGATAAATATTTATCCAAATGTGAAATTAACACATAAGCACAGTGGTCCAAAATAGGAATTTACTGTTCGAAATCACCTACAGCCTACAATATTCTTAACCGATATACAATTTTCTTTAATAAAAGTAATCAGCGATAGTAGATTTCTGAATTTTTATTTTTGTATATTTTTTAAATAAACAAACAGAGACAAAGTGAGTAATTTTTCACTTATTATTTTTTTGTCTGTAAATAAATAATTCAATTAATTTCGTTCTTCATGCAAATATATGTCAAAGCATCTTATGAAAATAAATAATTAGTAGGTTTTCGAATATAATTATTATAAATAAATTATATTAACAATAATGTCAACATCATGAATTGTTTGCTTGAAGAGTATATATTTGTAAGTTGCATTTGCTTAATATTATCGTCAAAATGATACTTGATCATGAACATTTATTTTCTGCTTAAATTTGCTTATTTTAAAAACAAATTAATATAAACAACTGCATATTTTGGTCATTTATGGGTAGAAAGTAATCATTTTTCTTTCTTATCGCCTTCATTTTGTATTAATGGTAATTTTTAGTGACATGTGAGCTTGTCATCCGATTATATTTGTTTATTTTATAAACAATTTTATTTAAAAATCCATAGTTTGACCATTTATAGAAATATCATATTTATTTATAATATTTATTTATAAAATTAACAAATAATATCGAATTACAAGTCTTTATCACTAAATATTACCACTTATATATTTTAAATATGATCGGGAAGAAAAAATGACACTTTTTTTCTATAAATGGCCAAACTATGCATTTGTTTATAAAATTTTATACAGAAAATAAATTTTCATGATCAAGTATCATTTTGTCGATAATATTAAGCAAATTCAACTTACAAATATACTTTTCAAGCAAACAATTCATGATGTTGATATTATTGTTAATATAATTTGTTTATAACAATTATATTCGAAAACCTACTAATTATTTATTTTTGTAAGACGCTTTGACATATATTTTCATGAAGAACGAAATTAATTGAATGATTTATTTACAGATAAAAAAATAATAAGTGAAAAATGACTCCAGCATTTGTCTCTATGTTTATTTATTTAAAAAATATAAAATAGTAAAAATTGAACAATCCAATCCAAAGACGCTCCTGTGCAACTATCGCTGATTGTTTCTATTAAAGAAAATTGAAAATCGGTTAAGAATATTGTAGGCTGTAGGTGATTTCAAACAGTAAAATTCCTATTTTGGACCACTGTGCTATAGTGGCGTACCTGGAATATTGAGCGCCTTAGGGAAAAAAATGATTTGCCCCTCCCTCCCTTGTTTTACACGTTCCTACTTGTAATGTTATGTATACAAATTAATAACGATCTGATGAGTATTTGAGATTAGTTCACCGTACACCGGGAAAGGATGAACATAAAATAAGGAAATTCGTAGTCTCATTATATGAAAATTAGAGATGAAATAAAAATTCAGATTTTATAAGTAATGAAACTTAATCCAAGTCAACGTCATTCATCTCGAATCTGCGACTAATTCCAGAGGAAAAGTCGATTTATGATTTTATTAAAATCCTAAATGGGAAGAAATGAATGAAAAATTCACTTGATTAGTTCATCATATTATTCCTATAAAAGGAAATATTATATTGTATTTTAATAATATTATTTTAAGATATTTTAAAAGTGCTTGTGAATTTTTTTCATATTTTTTCATTTTTTTATATTTCACGACATTTAGAATGATTTAAAGAGATTTCAAATATTTAAAATACTTGAAAATATTTTTAATCATTTTAAATCATTTCGAACGAATTCAAATAACTCTTAAAATAAAATTAATTTTGCAAATGAGGCATGTGTGTACTTTATGAGTCTCAAAACAAGCGTGTACTTTAAGGGTTAAATATGTTTCAAGTGATCCTTCAAATTCCTTTATAGTCGCCTAAAATACCTTGATATCACTTAATATTCTTGAAAATGCCGTAAAATCACTTAAAATCTTTGGCAATCTTTAAAGTAACTATAAGATTCCTTTAAGATATCGCTTAAAATCTACTAAAATCGTTTAAAGTCTTTAATGTCATTTAAAATTTCTTAAAATTCCAGGCAATTACTAGTTGACGAATAAAAATTGAAAGCGTCCTAGTCAGAAGTGGATGGTCGATAGAGTCGAAATTATTGTCGAATTTGAGGTCATTTTTCGACCACGTTTATAATGCTTTGAACTGATGATTTAAAAGTGAATATTGACTGTATTATAAGTGATTTTCACAAAAAAAATTAACAATTTGACAGATTTTAAATTCATTTTTAAATTAATACTATGTTCTAACATCTAGATATTGTACTAAAGTATCTTACATTTGAATATCTACCTTTGAATATCCATTTTTCTCTGACGTGTAGTACCTAGCTGTCCAATGTTACGTAAGCACTTTTGAGACCATTTTTAATCCCCCCCCCCCTCCCTTCATGTAAGCAACAGTAAGCATATCCTGACCCCCCTCCCTCCAAAATTACGTAAGATTTTCTTGACCTCCCCTATTTTTGTTTCAAAATATATTTTTTAGTATCGAAAAAACCACTATTATTGTAAAATATTACATCGTTGGTTTTTTACTGCTGCAATGATGCAGAACTTTCATTGTAAACCTTTTTACAGGTATCATACAGTTTTTTTTGTAAAGTTTACTTCTTTTCGAGCTCATTTTTCATAATTTATTTACAACACACACGCCATTTTAAAAGATTTTTCTAACTGAAGTGTGAATGCCAAAAACAACCAATAGTAAGCGTTCTTTAGAGTTACCTGAAAGCAATAAAATTAAAAACTAATTTTCTTTTAGACGAAGCGAAATCTTACGTAAGATTTCAATTGACCCCCCCCCCCTCCCACAAGCTGCTTGCGTAATACTTGGATAGGCTTTAATCGACTATCCATTCCTAACTGGAAATATTTTTCACAATTACTGTCTTAAGAATTTTCATAATTAACTCTATTTCAAACCTGATTAGTTCTCCATTAGTGTCTAAATTAGGGCGATGCCTAACAAGCCCCAATTGTTAGTATAAGGGTAACTATACTGGGGCCCTAATAGCCCTAGTCAAAAACCCTTAGTTGCACGGTGATAATAACGTGTGCAGAAATTTTGGTGGGGCGCCAATCGGGCAAAATGTGGCCCCGATAGGGTAATCTGTCTAGCGCCAGACCGGAAATGAAACGCCCTACCCGATCGGGCCCAGATCTGGGCCTCGAAAATGGGGACCCGATCCGGTCCAGATCTGGCCCATTCTAATTTTTTATTTCTCTAAATAGTAGAATTAAAAAGGTTTTTTTAAATAACAATAAATAATTAGTTTAAAAATTCAAATTTTATTTCATAAAAAAACTGGATATAATATATAATACGCAATTTTACTCGTCAGAGTGATGCTGGTTCTGCGCTTGTCTGAATTTTCTGCCTCCGTGCCAATCCTTGACATTACTCAAAACAGTGCTGATGTCGGAAAGAACTTCCTCTTCTGAACATTTATATTTCTCTGCAAGTACATCTGAAAAAATTTTTTAAAATTAATTGAAAGACAAAATAATCATTCATTGAATAAAAATTACACAAATACTATTGATTTGCTTACCGATAATGCATGTGCACATGTGATATTCTTTGAAAACTTGTTTTCCTGCTACTTTCTTTACAGCTGTGAACTGACTGCTTACATTTTTGGAGAAATATTTTTTAAAA
>JAUEJJ010000042.1:4127069-4142149 GCA_032164275.1 Synergus coniferae
GATAGCTTTCACCATTCTCCTGAAAAAAATTCCCAAACTTGTCCTTTGTTTTTGGTCGCTCAAGGTGGCCTTACCCCCATCCTTTAAAATATTCATTTTTTTTTAAATAACTTTTCAAAACCCACGAAATATTGTAAATTTATTCCTATTTATTTTATGTTTCCTAAAATCCAAAAAAAGAATCGTAAAATTTCTTGAATACAGATGGCAATTACTTGCAATCTGTATTTATGATTCATTAATTTAGCTTCCGATAATCTGAATTCCACTGAGGGAACAATTTTTCAATTATTCCTCTCCAAATAAAAATTCTGGCCTACAAAAAGTATATTTCTACCTATGAATATGAAATTCGATTAACGAACCGAGTGGATCTCTCTTTAGCGGAAACCCGGTGGTATTTGGCAATTTATAACGAAGTCAGCGACTGTCTCCTCGCAAAGATGAAACGAAGGGCTTATACAAGTTGATTTCACTATTGCACAGTACGAATTGGAACAGAAATTTGTTATCGGTTCGCTCTTCCTTTGCGTACGGCAGACCCAATAAATGTTGAGGACAGGGAAACCAATCCGCGTCAAAAGCTCCGCGGTTCCATCGATAGAGGCTAACTTTTGACTTCAGCTTTTAATTTCCTATCAAGTAGTATTCGAAATCAATTCGATGATATACCTTTCATTCCGAATGAATTCGAACACACGTTCGGTTAATCCGACACTAATTCGAACAAACTTTCATTTTTTCTCAATTCGATGTCCAATCCGAATAATGCATCCGAGATAATCCAAGATCGTTCCGAATGACTGTCAATCCTTTTCAGTCCGTAAGGTTATTCAGTTGGACAGAAATCTTAATCTGACCTTGAATTATGTCGGACCTTGTTTCACAGAAAAAAAAGTCTAGTTTATATTACAGCCTTAATTTAAATTACCTTAATTTAAGTCCCTTTTTAGACTTAATGCTAGATTTAAGCCCATCTTAGTCCTAAAACAAGAGCTCAGTCTTGTTTTAAGACTAAAACGGTCGAAGTGTCAGTAGCCGATTTCAATGAAACTTTGCTATGTTGTAGAGGACAAAAAAATAAGAGATACGTATTTTTTTATCTGCCGAAATAAACTTTTAAGGGGTTAAAACCACCCCCAAAAACAGTTTTTTCACGCTATCTCTGTTTTTCTATGCAAAATTTCTTTTTCAACCCAATTGGAGATTGCTTGTTATTGAAAGGCGATATTAAGTACAGTGTTTTGATCTGCGAGGGTTGCATCCCTTATTTTTTACAAGGGTAAAAGTGTTTTTTTTTTAACTTTTTTTTTCCATAAAAATTCTAAAAATCATTAAGGGGGTAATCTGGTAACTGAATATTTTGTTATACTTTTTTACGCCTAAAGTGAGCGTCTTCAAAAAAAGGTACGTATGTGGCTGGCCTGCACGATTTCGGCACTTCAGGAGATGTGAAAAAAAAATTAAAGAGGTTATTGTTCTGTAGGCTTGTCATTTTGGCGGGAACTAGGATTTTTCATTTTGAGTGAAAAATATAATAATAAAATGGCGGACTTTTAAAAAAAATCACACTTTTTCTTCGAAATCGGGTTATAAATCAGAAAATAATGAACGGAAATAAATATCCTAGTTCCTGCCATATTATGTGCTGTAACTAATAACAGACTAATAACAGAAATAATTTCGTGAATATTTCATATTTCAGTCTAAAATTTTGACAAAATATACTCTCAATATATTGTATTTTCGAAATATGTATGAAAAAAAATTCGCTTTTATGAAATTCAGTTACCAGACTACCCCCTTAAACATTTATAAAAATAATTTTATTCTAAAGAAAATAAGATTCTGGACATTCAGTATTTTTCAGAAAAATGCACTTCAAGGGGGTAAGTCAGTATTTTCTACTTTTCTTTGAAACATTTTCTATATAAAACTAAAGTATAAGTGTAATTTACATATGTTAACTCAAAACAATGTTAAAATTTTAGTATAAATACAAATATAGCGGTTATCGCAACTTAGGGGTTAAACCACCCCTACATAATGTGTTCAAATATTATAGAAACGATCTAATAATAAGTGTCAGTAACCAATATCAATGAAGCTTCGCTATGTTGTAGAGGACAGAAAAATAAGATATACGTATTTTTTTTATCTGCCGAAATAAACTTTGAAGGGGTTAAAACCACCCCAAAAAACAGTATTTTCACGCCATCTCTGTTTCTATGCAACATTTTTTCTCAAACCATGATTGGAGATTGCTTGTTATTGAAAGGCGATAATTAATACAGTATTTGGTTCGCCTAGGGTTACATCCCTTATTTTTTATAAGGGTAAAAGTGTTTTTTTTTTAACTTTTTTCTCCATAAAATTTCTAAGAATCGTCAAATGTTTATAAAACAAATTTTATTGTGATTAAAATAAGGTTGTGAATTTGCGTGTTTTGATATTTTTCAGGAAAATGGATTTCAAGATGGTCAACTACTCCTTTTTATTATATTTTAGATTTCTTAGAGAAATTTTGTACAGAAAACAAAAGTAAGTGTATTTACCCGAAAGTGTGTTAATTCAAAATAGTTGTATGAAGTGATTAAGAGATGTTTAAGGTCAGAGAATCATAAGTATATTTCGTAAAAAATATTTAAATTATTATAATAAAAAAAGTACTATTTAAAGTGCATTAATATAAATGTTACTTACGATACTTTAATGTGGAAAATTTTTTCAAATAAAGATAAACACTAATAAGGGATAGTTTACCTTCGTGAAATGCATTTTTCTGAAAAATATCGAAACACGTGAACTACAGAATATTATTTTTTTTTAATAAAATTAGGTTTATAAAAATATAATGATTTTTAGAATTTTCGTAGAGAAAAAAGTTAAAAAAAAAACACTTTCACCCTTTCAGAAAATATAAGGGATGCAACCCTCGTAGATCCAAATGCTGTATAATTGGTTTCACAAAAAAATGTCGCTTAGAAACAGGGATAGCGTGAAAAAACTGTTTTTGGGGGTGAAATTTGGAGGTGGTTTTAACCCCTTCAAAGTGTATATCGGCAGATAAAAAAAAGACAAGTATATGTATCTTACTTTTTTGTCCCCTACAACATAGCGAAATTTCATTGAAATTGATTACTGACACTTACAATTTTAGATCGTTTTGCTATAATATATATGATATGAACACATTATGTAGGGGTAGTTTAACCTCTAAGTTGCGATAACCGCTATATTTGTATTTAGACTAAAATGTAAACATTGTTTTGAGTTAACACATGTAAATACACTTATACTTTAGTTTTATATAGAAAATGTTTCAAAGAAAAGTAGAAAATACAGACTGACCCTCTTGAAGTGCATTTTTCTGAAAAATACTGAATTATGTCAACTTCAGAATCTTATTTTCTTTAGAATAAAATTATTTTTAAAAATGTTTAATGATTTTTAGAATTTTTATAGAGAAAAAATTAAAAAAAACACTTTTACCCTTGTAAAAAATAAGGAATGCAACCCTCGCAGATCTAACTACTTTATTTAATATCGCCTTTCAATAACAAATAATCTCCACTTGGTTTGAGAAAGAAATTTTGCATAGAAATAAAGATAACGTGAAAAACCTGTTTTTGGGGGTGAACTTTGGGGGTGGTTTTAATCCCTTCAATGTGTTTTTCGGCATATGCACTTCGGAAGGTTTCCTTGTAAGATGGACTTACATCTAGCGTTAAGTCTAAAAGGGGAGTTAAATTAAGTTAAGTTAAATTAAGCCTGTAACATAAATTAGACCTTTCTTTTTTCTGTCTTCCTTTTGTTTCCACTTGGAATTAGATCGGATTAAATCGAATAGGAATCCTTAGTTCAACTTCGGATTCATTCGGATAGAATCTTTGGTCCGAATTCTAATTAGATGCGAATCTTTTCTATCTAAAAATTTCCTTAGGGAAGCTTGCCTGCAAACCATTTTATGAAATAATCGAGTCATTTAGAAAGTTCAAAATTTATAATACGGCGATGTTAAAAATCGAATAAAAAATGATTTTCTATTTGCGAAGAAAGTGTGACTGGGCGGAGAGCTTGTCTTTGTAAGTTATATTTATAACTTGATATCATTTAAATCTGATTTAAATTAAGCAGATTGAAATATTTGATGATTCTATTGCGTAAAAGTTATTTCTAAAGTACTTCATCTCGCAGCGGCATGGCATCAATCTCGCATTCATCATGCAGTTTCTAAATTAAGTAACACACTATTCAATTACAGGCTTTTTCACTGCGAATTCACAGATATATCTGTAAAAATATCGACATTTCCAATGTGTTTCTGATCATACTAATAGAATATTAACGATCACTTGGGCATTTTAATCGAACATGTTGTAAGCACTTATAACCACTGCATAAAGAATGAATAAGTAATTAGCTTGAACTGATGGACAAGAGTCAATTCACGTTTTCAATTCTGCAGACGAATTTGGTGCGGAGCCTTCAATTCTATTTTAACCCTTTTCAGATCTTTGACGACGTGCATTAAAAATTTGCACAAAATAGATCAAAAAGAATGGAACTGTGATGATGTATAGAAAAGAATGATCGACCTCGAAACAGTTCATATTATTCATGTATTTAGAGTGCAAATAAAAAAAAAATCTAAAATTCAAAATTGGATCTCTATGACCGATCAATTGATACCTTTACCTGTCACTTTAGCTTTCATCGATCATAAGTTCCATATGATCACAACTGAAAAATAAATCGTAAAAATATGGTTATCGAAATCATACTGTTGTTCGTTATGAAAATAAGTTTCACTTGGAGCGTTTCTAATCATCGGGAGTCTAAGAATGCATATGAAAATTATGCAGTAAAATCAGATTCTTGTGGATTTCTACGAGTCAAAGATTCTAAGAATAATTTATGGAGAAAAGTTTTTAAAAGTCGGTATATGTGTTCAACTGTTCAATGATTGATTGGCAACGCTCTAGGGTAGAATTTGAAAGTAGCTACCAAGAGAACGAGTCCAGAAACTGCCTGACTTTATCGACTTCTCTAGTAGAAGCGTTATCTTCATAAAAAATGATGAATATAACAAGATTGGCATTAATAGAATCGCAAGTTCGTTTCGGTACTCAAAGCGGATTGCAGACGAACCAGGACGAATAGAAACTTCATGATCTCTGCTCGTGCCTTTCTTGTCATTTATGACTGAGCGCGGAATTGGCAAAGGAGTAAACTGTTTTAAAGAATAAAAGGTTTCAAATGATAATGGGTTTTAAATAATAAAATATTTCAAAAATTCGTTTTAAAACATGTGTATATATATATATATATATATATATAATATATATTCCTGTACGCCTTCATTGAAACCGAAACGAAGCGAAAACGATAAAGAATAAGCCCCAAATGCGGATCTCGTGCTTTTGGAGACGATACCATCTCATTATATACATATTATGTCATAATACCCTGTTGATTTCGTTTCGAATTTAGAGTGGACTCTATTCGTAGTTGGCACCCGGGTAAGAGAGGTAATCAGGGTCTAAAAGAGGCCCTGCAATGGCCAACGTTTCGATATCGCCATTATACTTAATCCCTTTCCTCCTACTTTCTTTTGTTCGTAGCCCTTTTTGCAGAATTCCTACGTTGTATTTCATGTTGGCACGTATATCCCCTTTCTTAATGAACAATCATGATGAAAGAAATCTAGTCGTGGTCATCATCATTTTATCAAAGAAAATCCAGTATTCTTAAAAAGTCATTTATTCACGTCATTTATTAAACATTTTTAATCTGGCTAATAGATCAATTAATATAAGTATATAAAACTGAATGTCGTCATAAATTTGTTTCACAGACTTTTTAAAGATATTTTAAAAGTGCTTGAGAAACTTCTTCAGATTTTTACACTTTTAAAAAGAAAAATGTTTGTAATGCTTTTTCAATATCCTTGAAATCATTAGTATTTTTTTTCCTTGAAATCTTATCACTTCTTTTAAAATTGTTTAAAAAAAAACTTTTTATTCGCTTATAGGACTCCTAATATAGTAATTCCTTAAAGTTGTTTAAAATCTTTTGGAATTCTTTAAAATCACTTAAAATACCAACAAGTTCCTAAATCTCTTGAAAAACTTTGAAATCCTTTGAACTTCCATAAAATCAAATGAAATCCCTTAAAATACTTCAAAATTCCATAAAATTCTTTAAAATCACTTAAAATATATCGGTCGAAATTCCATAAAATCAAATGAAATCTCTTAAAACACTTTAAAATTCCATAAAATTATTTAAAATCCTTTAAAGTCTTCATAAATCCCATAAAATCCTTTGGAATTTTTTTTAAAAATCGACTTAAATCTCTTGAAATATTTTGAAAACCTTTCACATCCCATTAAATCAAATGAAATCCCCTAAGGGCATATGTGGTAATTACCAAAAGAGCAAATTTATTTTCCGCAACTTTACCATCGCATTAATAAATATTTTTTGCTAAAACTAGGCCATTTTTACCTTCGTCTCGTTCAGACGGAGGTAAATGGCCTACTTTTAGTAAAACATTTATTATTGCGAGCGTAAAATTGTGGAAAATAAATTGCTCTTATGGTAAGTATCATATTCCTTTAAAATTCTCTGAAATTTTTAAAAATCTCTTGAAATATCATGCAATCTCCACAAATTCATATTAAATATCCTTAAAGTTACCTAAAATGTCAATTAAAATCTCGGGCAACAGCGAGTAGATTTCTGCTACTACCAAACAAATATAAATTAATATAGCAAGTCGAAATTAACAAGACAGATCTCATTTATGTATTAGATAGATTGAAAGCAATCTAAAATCTGTACATTTTCTCAATTTTTTAACGAGTTATTGGAAAAAAACTTTAACCTTTAATGTTAATTTAAAACATCAATAACTTTTAAAATAATGATCCTTTTTAAAAGTTTCTTCCCTCATTTTAATAATAAATTTCTATAAAATCACAGAAATTTATTAACATACAGTTGTTTACAATTGAGATGAGACTTAAAATTTTTCTAAAATTTTTGTTGCAACTTAAACATCTATAAATACATCTTGGATTATGCAAGGAAGAAATTGTAATATGTCGATAAATTGTTGCGATTTTATAGAAATTACCCTGATTTAGAATATCCGGAAAAACTCTAATTTTGAATTTGTGAATTTAAGTTTGTTGCAATTATAATATTTCTAAAAACAACTTTCAATCTATTTAAATGCAACTGGCCGATTTCACGATTCGGTCTCAATATGAGTTACAAGCTGCATGCACATTGCACATACATAGTTCTCTAGCATTACAAACTGAACCAACAATTTGTATGTACGTGATCTGCACGAAAATCGTCCTTTCATCATGATTAGATTTTCTATACGTGCCAACATGTGACGAATACATTTTCTAAGATTGCTCGGCAAATCCCCGAAGCTTCTCTCGAAAAAGCAAATCATAGTTTAACAAAATGATTGCATAATAATGAATAATAATGCATAATCCAGAATTTCGAGAAGAGCTTTAGGGAAAACAGATCCTAGAATTTTTCCAGGCTGACTGTAGACTTATCAATGTTTAATAAACGAAACATAATAAAAAATGACGAGGAAGTAAAAAAAAAGTAGAGATGGAAGCAGGGGCTCGTCAAAAAATACTTACTCCCTAGAACCCCATCAGTCGACGGTGATCCAAGTTTCTCGAAGGCCGTCGGTTGTTGAATCTTCCAATGTGTTTTGCATTGCAGACTGCCAGATGCGCAATGTTAACGTGAGATCAGTCAACTCTAAAAGAAGGAAAACACCCTCCTCTTCCTGCTTGTGAGTCTCTCAGTTTCGGTGTTCGTAATAATAACACCTTTACTACCAATAATATTGTTGTAATACATACCGAGATATGACGTATTGTTAAACCCGACCTCTATCTGTTATACTTGTCGGTTAATTTGCCTTTGCATCTCGTCACGGTCCGTTTTTCGTTAATTCTTGATTGTTAATATAGTTGAATTAATGAATTAATTAATTGACTGATGGATGGATCGATCGGCTCTCGTGCATATATATATATATATACATAACCTATTGTATTTTCTTCTATTTCTTCTTTTTTTCGTTTCCCCTTATAATTGGTATCGTTGTATACGTCTAACATAAGCGTAGCTTTTTAAACTCTATGCGGTTAACTGCTCTGCTGTTGCTGCTGTTGTTGCTGCTGCTGCTGCTGCTGCTGCTACTGCTGCTGCTGCTGCTGCTGCTGCTGCTGCTGCTGCTGCTGCTGCTGCTGCGTTTTTTATTTGCTCTCCTCCGACCCCAAGTACACGTCCCTATGACGACGGTCTAGCAGATCTGATCATTAAATTCACCATCAATACTTCGAGTGACAAGTCGTTTGTAATTACAAAGTAGAAACACATTTCATATCTTGCTTTAAACTCTCTTGTCTAAGTTTCCAAGAAAGACTAAAGAGGTCTCTGTAAGAGGCTTTGTATTCCTTTTCGGAATACAAAACTGATTCGAGAGACTTTGAACTAGTCTTACATCAGTGGGACTCGGTCCTATATTTTTTTGCTAATTTCATTTATTTAAATCTTGGATGGAGTTCATTATTCTCTTAACTGGGCTAATTTTCAGCTTGCAGGATTAATTTATGTGAGACGTGGATAATTGAACTATAAGATTGATCGATTGATTCAGCTATTAATTATTCGTATTTCATTCAGTGCCCGTGAGGTTCAATCACCTAACAATTTTCAAATGCATAGATAATAATGCAGATAAGAATAGGACAAGATTTAATTTTGCTTAAAATTTTAATTATAATTTTGCATACGATTTTGGATCAACCTTTTTCGAATGACTGATCAGAACTGCATCAGACTTAGTCAAGTTAGTATTAAATTGCAGAATGCCTCACACCCTGAATTTCTCCTATTGGCTATTTTTCTTCAGTGGTTTTTTGATGTTATAAACGACGGTCTACAACTACAACTACAAAAAAATCTCCTTGAGTAGTTTTCCTTATTCTTTAGGCAGTTTTTTATACGTTTCATTCTTTTGTCACGCCTTCTGACGGGAAAAACGATTCGTTAGATCGCAATTATACGTACTATATTTATTATATCGTTGGATGTCAGGTAGGCAATTATCAAGAACTTGTGAATCCACAACTCGTCTAATTTTGTATATTTATACTTCCGACAACTAACGATTCATTTTTCTCATATAGAGAGTTAGATTATGCAAATAATTAATTTCGATACTTTGTGATTTTGTTGGATTATTTTCTACTATTGTCGTTCCTCAATTCACGAATTTGCAAAATTAGATTGTAACTAAAAACAATAGATCCTAAGGGATTTGGAGAAATGCTTTGGAATTTTGGTAAGGAATCCATAAGCTTCGATTTTCAGCAGTGAGAAACCTGCAGCAATTCGGTACGATGTTTGTCGAAAACATTCGAAATGTAATGCAGACGTACGCTGTGGAACATTTCGACGGTTGCTAATAATAACAATAATTAATTGAAGATGAAGCATCAGTCGTGGTCGAAAGGGTTGATGTTGCGCGATTGTAGGCCTCGATCGCAGGACATCTTCATTCGATACACGATCATGCAGATATCTCGAAATTTAAAGAAACTATGAAAAAATGAACCGTAAAGAATTTTTTAAAATCAACAATTAACTGATCAAAATCTCTTATTTTCCATTACGGATGTTGAAATAATTTTGTCGAGATATACAGATAAATTATTCCACAATCCATAATGGTGGGTTGCTAACTGACCCACTTCTAAGGGAGTCGAACTGCAGAAAATCGATGACATGGTTGTTTGAAACGAGGTATCGGATTACAAGTTTCTGAAGTCAAAAAGAAATCAAGACATTGGATCTGCTTCGAATTTGTCCAAAATGGTTCCAAATCATCAAATCCAATGAATTTTCGAATTTGTTAAATTCTCTTGATTTCGAATTCTAATTTTAAGTCCAAAGCTTTTAATCAATTTAAACGAACGGACAAAGAGTGAGCAAGCCACCTAATAGGCTCGAATGAAAATGGATATTCCAATAAAACGATTTGTGCCAAAACGAGCTTGCAAGCAGATCCAGTCCAATAGTTTTTATTTTATTTTATTTTTTTTTTTCATCGATTTTTAAAATGTGGATTAGGAACGACATTCGGGCGATAAAACGAATGCACATATTTACGTTGTGTTCTTTATCCTGATTTAGCTGTACGTCAATCAGTTCGAAAGGCAAGCCAAAATATATATCCCATGCACGTTCACTGTACCCGTAGGAAACGTATGCATATATATGCATAAACATACCATACATACATATATATGTAATACATTATTACATTGTAGTCTCTTTTCACTTGCATACATATATTTTGCTGCTGCTTCTTATACGTAAGCTTTAGATCAACCAGAAATTATCAAACAACATGCAAAGAAACTTATACAAGCGCAAAACAAGGGACACTTATACGGAGGCATTTTATTGAGAAGCTGTTCGAGTCGCTCTTTCTGAGAAGAGTCTGACAAGTAGACGATTAACAAAGAGAAATTAATTCTAGATTAAATTTGCGAAATTCGTTGAAGAGAGGACGCGGTAACAGTGGTCAGAGCTGGACTAAAAACAAGAGAGTTTTGGTGCACAGCCACATCAGAAACAAGAACTCACAAACTGAGCAGGTGCAAAGGATTTCTGCGTCTGATTTTCAAAGGAAAAATTTAAAAATGAATTTTAATAGTGCCCAGCTCTGAGCATGAAATAAAGGAAAAAAATTGGCTATCATCTTGTTCTAGAGTATAAGTGTAGATGTGTTTTTTTAATTGATTACACATCACGTTAGAGCAATCTTTCCACTTTTTCTTTATATCTCTATATGACGCTGCGCTTCGGCTAGGTCCGTCATTGTCATAGACATTGCAAAGTTCATGCTGAGGTTATAGTAATGCGCAACTTACTCCGGACCGTCTTACTACTAAGTAGACACACTCTAAATTCGAAACTAGCGAATCAGATCACAAAACGGGGACAAATGATTTTCGTAACGGAGCGAAAATTCTTGTCATTTTGCTTTCACCAGATCACCAGATGTGGGTGGTATTCTGGTAGGTACTATATGTCTCCTTCCTGCAGCCATTGGTTTTTTATTATTTTCAAGGTCTATTAACTTTATGCGTCCCAGGTACATCACCTACTATGTATACCAACCCCATAAACCCACCAGCCCTCGACTCCAGAATACGACCTACCCTCTGGGGCCATATAGGCAAGGGGTTGCTCGTTTGTTTTTTAGAGTGTAGCCTGTCTTCCACATATTAATGATGATTATAGTGATAATAATGATAATAATAGCACTGAGGATGCTGCTGGTGATGATGATGATGATGATGACAATGACGATGAATAATTGTTTATTCATCCGTCAAGTTAAGTTTTTCTATAATACCTTTTAATATTATTATTTTATTTTTCTTTATTAGTGATTAATGTTTTAATAAAAGACAAATAAGTACTTCTTTAAATTCACTTAAAATGTCTTTAAATCTAGAAAATCCTTAAAGCCTCAAAATTCTTAAACTTTTTAAAATTCTTTTAAAATTCCACTGAAATTACACGAAATGTAATGAAATCTCTTGAAATTATTTAACATATTTTGAAATCCCTTAAAATAACATGAAACCTCTTCGAATTCAATAAAATTCCATAAAATCTTTTGAGATCCCTTGAAATTCATTTTTATACTAATATGCATCAGTGATACCAAAGTAATTTTTTATGAGGTTTATGTATGTAAATACGATTAAAAATAAATGTAATGCACTTAGTGAATACCACTTAGTGAAATATGTATTAACTGATAGAAAATTCATAATCAGTTATTCATATTAGATGACTCTATTTTATCATTTATCTAAATACGTAGCAAATAAATTTCTGATGATTGTGATTCTTTTTAGAGACAATTTCGAATTTTTATTGGATGTTAAAGGTTTTCGCGGCATTTATGTTAAAACATTAAGAGAGATTTCAAGGGATTTTGAGGATCTGAACAGATTTTTAAAATCTGATCTTTTACAAGGAAATAGATGAGTGGCTTTTCTAATAGTAAAGTTATTCACCAGCAAAAGTTGCAAACAGCTTAATTTTGCATGTGGAAGACAGTCGAGTTATGATGACATACGTATAATCGCTGATGTATTTCAAATCTCCTGAAAACTACATTATTCAATCAATTATGCTTCTTCCCAAGATTAATTGTTTAAAATAACTATATGAAATTTATAGAGACAGAATCAGAAAATCAGTCGTTTTGCGATTGGCTGCAAAATTAATGAAGTCGATCCATATCAGGAGTTATTTATTCAGAAGCCGATAACAGGATTACGAGGTATTAATTCTCACTACAAGTGGGATGTCTTGCGGATCATTAAGAATGATCATTGTTAATTACGACGACAATTCTGTGCTTCTCATTGCGTATTCATAACATATATAGAATGTGTTCCGCGATCAAATGAGAATGAGTCTTGGAAAGCCATGGTAACTCTCGGATCCTTGAAATACATTGGCGACAAAGTTACCGGATTTCCCTCTGTCTAAATGAGCAAAGGTTTTAATTTTAAGGGAGGATGCTGGGACTTAGTGAGAGATAAAAGCAAAAAGAGGGGGATGGTACGGTCGGTCGGTCATTGTAAGAAGAGATCATTTCTCAATAAAACGCCACCGGGCTAGTAGTTGCATGGCCAACATACTGAAGATGACTCTAGATCAAGATCTCCTCAATATTTTACGTCTTCGCGTCGTCAGTTGTCACGAAGGTTGTTGATGCTTGCGACTGACAGCTGATCGATTTTCGCGACTCAAGACAGTTACGACTCTATGAAAACATGATTTGTAGACAACTAATATTAAATCAAGTACACTGTTTTCGAGAGTTGATTAAAGTGGCTGACTTTGTGAGAACGAAACTCGAAGACGTAATGGGGGGGGGGAGATTTGATAAATAATCATGCTGAATACTCGCGAGAGAATCTAGCAAAAGTTGAGAGATTTTCTGAGAAATGCAAGCTTCGTTTGCACGAATTCGCCAATTTTTGGCCCAAACGATGTCAAATCCACGTGAGCATCTTGTTACGATCTGCAGTTCCCTACCAGACACTTTTGTATCCTGAGCCTAGATCCATTGTTATACTAATACCATATCTATTTGTAGTTTATTGAGCGGAGGTCCTGTTCCAGCTATAGAGACCCGTATTAGTTAACCCTTGCCACAGATTCTATACCCCCTTGTCTAATTAAGCATGAATATCGACACTTATATCAACTTCAACATACTCTCAAAAGCATCAACACCACAAAATAATATATAAATATATAAATATATAAATATATAAATATATAAATATATAAATATATATATGGCTTTGATGAGTTATCGACATTTCTTCACATTTATTAAGATTGTACTATAATATCACAATCTATTCACGTACTACCGTGAGTATATTATTGGTAAGGTAAAAAATATGAATGGTGACACATTCCACCGACATCCTGCATTTATACACATGCCCTTTACTATATTATTACTTGTAATGTATATAAAATATTATAATACATTTAAAGAATTAAGGTGAATGTTTCAAGTGTCTGTCTATTTAAAATATATCAATCCGATTTGAAGAAATTCAGTGGTTATGGAAAACGTATATGCTAGCTGCATAATAATTCTTAGAATGAATCTGCACTGTCAGGGTGTCTTATTCTAATTTTCGCCAAATTCCCATTTTATTCCCGGCTTATTCCCGGTTTCAAATTTTAAAACTTTGAATAGATGTAAAAGCAAAATAAATTTAGGTTTTCCTGCATATAATAATAATAATAATACTCGTAATATAAAATATATTTTTTATTTATAAATGAGCTAAATTTTATAAAGGATAATTTATAAAATAACTGGAAATTATTTCAAATTCAACAAAATCCCATAGATCCTCTAAAAATCTTTCAGAATTTCAGTTTTTTAGGATATTTATCGTTTTAGATGACTTTAAAGGATTTTAGAAGGTTTTGTGAAATTTGAAGATTTTTCTGAGAATTTTTAGATATTAAAAGATTTATTAATTAATTTCAAGGGTTATGAAAAGTTTTTAAAAGCATTTAAAGCTTATTTTGAGAATTACAAAGAATTTCTTGTAATTTTAAGAGATTTTAGAAGATGTTTTAGATATAAAAATATTTTGTTTGAGATTCACTCAAATATAATTTAAATTTGTATGTGTAATTCGGGTTGCTTACTTTAGGGGGGGTGTCCCTAGTTATTACAATATAGTTGGTGCAACAGCATACTGACGCACCTCAGTTGCTCCTCAGTTGTCCTCAATTCCGTTTTGTTTCCGTGCAACGAATGACTCGAATTTTGCATGTCTTCTTGATTTTATTGGACCCATTCATTTGTTCATGTGTATACCGTTAAAGAAGTTTACTAAGAATCTGATAAGTGTAATTGCAACGATTTAAAGAAATAAATCCAATAATTAAACAATATTGTGATTTCATTCAACGAAAAAAAACGTGGCAGCATTTCAGCCACAAACAAAATATTTTTTTAATGACTATCAAAATATTTAACGAATTTTTATGAAGAAGTTTAAAGATTGTCCTGGAATTTAAGGAATATTTTTAAAACGAATCTCAAGAGATTTGAAAATGTTTTTAAAGGAATTTAAAGGTTATTTTGTGAATTTCAATAGTTTTTAAAAATGAATTTTAAAGATTTTTGGGGAATTTAAATACTTAAATAATTACATGAAAGAGGTTTTTACGATTTTTAAAGGCTATCGTTGAATTTAAGAAATTTCAAGGAATTGATGTCAAGGAAGGGCGCTTGACAGTGCTGTAGAGATAGTCGTGCCCCACGTTGGGCGCCAGTTGTTGTAGGGGGAGCGAGAAAAGGCTCTCGCGGAGGGGAGAAAGAGAAGAGACTTCTCTTGGAAAGGAAAAAGGTAGTCGAGGGTGGTGAGAAAAGATTCTCACGGAGAGGAAAGGTA
>JAUEJJ010000042.1:4145949-4167609 GCA_032164275.1 Synergus coniferae
CTGGATACTTCGAGGCGAGTTTCTTTTTCCACTTAGCTTCTCGCCCGCTTCTAAGCTCTTAGGTCTAAAGTAAAAATGAAATATCTACAGTCGTTTTTCCGAGTTAGCAATGTCGTTAGGTCTTTGCGCTTAGGGCGTATATCAGAATGTTGAAGAATTTCAAAAGATTTCGAATAATCTTGAATTATTTTTAAAGCTTTTTAAGAATCTTATGGAATTTCGTAGAATTTTAAGGAATTTCAAGAGATTTTTCGTACTTTCAAAGGATTTTGTGTAATTCTATGGTTTTCGAGAATTTTAAGGAAATTCTGAAAGATTTTAAGAAGATTAAGAATTTCGGAAGATTTTTAGGAATTTTATGTGCTTTGTATATTTTTTTCAAATAATTTTTCAATACGATTACTGATTCGGTTTTAAAACTCGGATTTATTGAAATTTCTAATTATTTTCCGTTAAATAGACACTCTGATCACTAATATTTAAATCTCAAATCTTTTATTTCACCTTCATAAAGCCGGATACATCATGAATATTTAATCAAGTTCGGTTAAGAACTCTCTTGCTTGTTTTTTCCACCTCATTTTAAAGATTAATATTATAAGTATATATCGTTTGAAGTCCTACTACATTGTTCGAAAGTTGATGAAAATAACCCTGGAATAATGATTGTTTAAGATGTTTCTTTATTTGAAAAAAAAAAAATTATAAAGAAGCACCTTTTTTTCGAGTTCTAGAGGGATCGTTAGTTACCCGCGCGCAGTTCTCGATGCACGCCAGTAGTCATAACTTTTCTGGGTCAGGCAGTAGTGCAAAGCGAGTACATATGGCAATTCGTTGATATTTAATTCTCCTTGGTCACAATATTTGACTAATAATTTTTATTTATCTCACATTCGCGATAATCTAATTACAAAAGTGACGTGAATTCTAATAAAATAAGTAACCAAATTTTTCAAGGCACCATAAACTTGTATTGTGGGTTTTTTAAAAGATATTATGAAAGGACTTCCGAAACTCTGATGCCATTTTTTGACTTTTTTGACTTTTGTAATCTTTTCAATTTTTTAGAATTCTTAAAAAAAAAAGTTTTTAATCCGCTGAGATTTCTAGTCACTTTCTGAGATGATTTGAAATGTTTTGAAATCATTTAAAATGTATTAATATCCCTTCAAATCATTTGTAATTTTTTAAAATTGTTTAAAATATTTTTAAATTCTTTAAATACCTTAAAATGTATATTTGAATCTGCTGCACTCTTTTAAAATTCTTCGAAATTCCATAAAATGAAATAAAACCCCTTAAAATCAGCTAAATTTTGATAAAATCCTTCAGAATCCTTTTTAAAGTGTTTCTAAAAGACCTTTAAAATCCCTTGAAATTCTTTTAAATCCTATAAATCTTCTATAAATCTCTTAAAAACCCTTGAAATTTGTTTAAATGCCTTAAAATTCCCTTAAACTTGAAAGCTTGAAATTTAAATGTTGTTTCAAAACTGCATTAATAACTTCCGAAATAATTGTTGTATTTAAAAGTTTTTTCGTTAATTCTATTGGTAAAAAAATAAAGGAAGAACTTGAAAAATTATGTCAAAAGCATATTATAATTTCAGGCTGTTTTACTTTTAATGAAGATTTTCTCTAAAAATGCTTTGCACAAAAGTTTAATAAGAAAACTGTATCTATAGATGAATAATGTTAAGTCATAAATAATATATAGTAATAATAATGTGAAGAAGGAATTTTGAAGCCACTGAACTCAGAGAGTGAAAAATGGTGAGAGCATACTACATATATACATGCGGATGAAGAAAACACCGCGGTGAATCGGCAGATCGACGCAAAGGTATGCAGCAGACAGGCACATATCAGGCAATAAGCAATAAAAGTGAATCACTGCCATAAATCTTGGCTAAACTAGAAATTAGGGATGCTACTCGCTCAGTCTCTCTCGCTCAATCTCTGTATCAGATGTTCTAGTCTCGAACTGAAGCAAGGAAATTATTCCAGCAAAGACTTTCGCGTAAAAACCGTACACCCGGTATATACTCGGTGTATATATATTATTATCCATATGTATATCTGCTGGGGCTATTGAAAGCATGTGACGCTACTACCCCACGTAACGTAACCCAGGACAGAGAACAGCAATCATTCTTGAGTTATTCTAAACAGATGCTTGCACGATCTTCTCCACACTTTGATCAAAATTGACTATTTCAAAACAAATGCAGTTTTAATACCACAAAAACTCTCTCGTAGTCCAATTTCCATTTTTGAGAATATGCTTAGAATGCCTAGGTAGAAAATGTTGAAGGAAAATTATTATAGAGGTGGATTGTACATACACTATCAGCAGCCGATTATCTGCCGGCCTCTCGGGTCTGGACGGCAAATAATCAGTCAGGATTATTCAGGTAAAAACTCAGGCATTTCTTTGGTATTTCTTTGAATTTTTAGTATTAAAAGATTTTAAAATAAATTTCAAAAAAGATGTTTTAACAATTATTATCCTGGACTTAAAAGGGATATTTGGAAATTTCACAGGATATCGAGGAATTTTATTGAATTTTGAAAGATTATTGTAAATTTTAGGGAATTTCGTAGAATTTTAAGGGATTTCAAGAAAGTTTTGGGAATTTTAATCGTTTTTTAAAAATTAATTTTTAAGGTTTTTGCGGAATTTAAAGGGTTAAAAGAAATTTTTACAAACTTTAAACGCTATCGTGGAATTTAAGAGATTTTGAGGAATTTCAAAGGATTTCGAGTAGTTTTATGGATTTTGAAGGGATTTCAAGAGATGTTTATAAATTTAAATTGTTTTTAAAAAATTAATTTTAAATGTCTTTTTCTGTCTTTCTGTATTTTATTTTATATGATATTTCGTATAATTTCAATAAGAGATTCCAGAAGATTTTTCAGAATTTTTTAGAATTTTTTAGAATTTTTAGAAATAAAACAAGCTGACGTCTCTTTTGTTATTTTCTTATCATATTCTGTATGTATGTAATTGTGCCTTGTGAATAATATAAAAATCCCATTCTACCTGAAAATTCGAGATCTAAATTAAAATTGGGTTATAGTTGTAAATCACAGTTTTGAGAACATGAAGTTTGGAAACTGTTTACATGAATTTCTCTGCAATTAGAAGCTTTTCAATCATAATTGAAAGTCGTAAACATTTTCCGGGATTCCAAATAAAAGTTTCCAAAGTTTCAAATTGAAATTGATGTGTTTTCTAGAAAGGGAACGTTAAAGCGCAATGTTGGTGCAGTTATAACTTAGAATTTATGTAGGTTTTGTTTTTAAATCTGCACAAATTGTTCAATTTTGAATTCCGAGTTTCAAATTGAGTAATTGCTGGAAAATAAAAAGGTTAATTGTCATATTTGGAATAGAAAAAAATTGTTGAATATTTAGAAAGTTTAAATTTTCAAGTTAAATAGAATTCTTCAAATTTTAGCGTTCGTGATAAATTTCATTCCTAGTCAAAAGCAGGTTGCTTGAACCTATCAAAGTTATTTTGTATTATTTTAGCTGTGTTATCGAGCACGTTGACCTCCTCACGTGTCAATTTTGGTGTCACTTCACTTCGGAATTCTCTGAAATTAATACGCCGAGAAAGCATAGAAACATGAAACAGCACTTTGTCTCTATTTCCAACACAGTTTGGCGGTACATGACATTCAAATTTTTTCAGTCAATGTACATAACATCTTAATATATTTAATTCTTTTGTTCAAAATAAATTTTCGTAGATATTTTTTTCTCTACATCAGACTCGAATTCTCGTCAATGAAGGTTAAGCTTTCGAAAAAACGTTTCAATTTCAGCAACTCAACACAAAATTTTTGAGAAAAATTTGATGAGGTTTGGATTTTTTGGTGTGATTTAACATTGGGAACTATTAGATCTCCTCATCGATCTATATACCTACTCTATTTTATTAGAGGAAACAAGCAAGTACCTAGCTCGTAAAGAGCTGCATTCTCTTTGTTGTGTGTTGGTACCTTGCGCGCCTTGTCGACTTTGAACTATGTTCGATTAAGCTGGACTGACAGTACGTGTCTGATCAGATTTTTTCCACTTGGTATAACGGCCCTTGCCAGCACATTCGATAAAGTATCCTTGTGCACGTTGCCGCGGTACAAAGTGCCGCCCAAATATCATCGTTTACACACTCTAGGAACTTTTCGTAAAATCCTAAAGTTTTGAAAATAAAATGAAAATTATTAGAAACCAAGAATAATATGCGCGCGCTAAAGTGCGCAAAAAACAGTGTATGGAAAATGAATAATATCCAAATACAAATAGGATTCAAAACTTTTTAGGAATTTTAAAAGTTTTAATTAACTTTTTACCGATTTTAAGTAATGTTAAGTATTCAACAATATTTTATAGATTTAATATTATTTTGTAGGATATATTATGTGCTTCCAAAGGATTTTAGAGGATTTAAAGAATTAAATTCCTTACCCAAAACGAAACAAAAAAATTACCTTCTGGGATTTCGATCACTTTCTGGTGATCGCAAATCAAAATGTTCCGAGGAAACCAAAAAAAAAACTTTTAGTGCTGAAAAACAACAAATTGTCTGCATACACTGCAATAGAGTTGGTACATATGTACGTCAACCAAACTCCATTGGTAAAATGGTATATCGTAGGGACGCAACTTACATTATCTCCAGTGCAATTTTGAATGTTTTAATTCTAAGTTATTCACGCTGTCCCGAATAGCCCCGGTCGTCTCCCCTATAACAAATTTTTATTGCATTTTAAAGACTTTTACGGGATGTTAAGAAATTTTATGATATTTATTTGAATCTTTGGAAATATTAAGGGATCTAATGAAACTTTATGGGATTTTAAGGAATTTCAGTGTATTCTAACGAAATTGAAATAGCTTTCACGAGACGATTTATTGATTCTGTAAGAAATTTTAAATGAAAATGATTTTTGAATTAGACCAAGTTCATTTACTATCAAAATTAATAATTGTTATACTCTTTTGCATTTGCAAAGTTATAATTAATAATAAACAAATTTTAAATTATTATTGAAACATCAACATGCGACACCAACTGTTACTTACATATACAAGGAAAGTACTCCAAATGTACTACTTCTACATTTTAATGATCTTGATATATGTTGTAGAGGACCAAAAACTAAGCGACACTTTTTTTATTATCTACCATTAAACGGTTTAAGGGTGAGAAACAGGCCCTCAAATATCGGGGTAAAATATTGGCTCACTAGAAGAAAATAATATTTTACAATGAAACCAATTGGAAAAGTTACGTCATAATTAGGGATGGAAATGCTATTTTCTCGACTTAAACCTCCTACATACGATAAAAATAATGGAAGGTGAGGCAAAGTTCAAGGGAAAAATCTGAACAATATATATGTTACCCGACAGAACAGGAGAGTAAGTTGACGCGTTATGGCTTTTTTTTTTATTCGAGAATACGTTATTGAAAATTTTTTTCTCAAGTAATTAATAAACATTATTATTTTAATAATTAATAATTAAGTCTTGTTTATCATTTTTTAGTTACAGCGTATTCGACTTTTTTTTACATTGAAATGTTTTTATTTCAAAATCATATATATTATATTATATTAAACAAATATCAGAATTATGCATATACGCAACCTGCAATTTTGATGAAACTGTGTATAGAGGCGTTTATGGGGTCTCTGAATTGAAATTTGATAACAGGATTTCAAAATTCAAAATAACCGATCCAATTTGTCTGATCAAAAAATTCAAAATTTAGTTTTGAGACCGAATCCATTTCAAATCAGACAGGAAGTGCAACTTCAAATCACAGAAAATTGTTCGCCGATAAAATATGTTATTTTTTAAAGGAAATAAGGTGACACGTATTTTTCCATTTCGAAAAAAAATCAAGTTTCACGAAGTTATGACAATTTGAATTTTTAAGGTTGTTTTAAACAAAAAAACAGAATTTTTTTTTTAAATAAGCTGTATAACTTTTGATCTAATTGTAATAATATTCAGGCTTTTTCGAGCTTCTGGTAGAGTTTGTGGTTCTCTTTCAAACTGCAGTAGAAAATTTGAGAAAAAAAATGAATTAAAAATACGGCAGCAATTTTTCTAAAAATAATCAAAGTCGATTTTCTCAAAAACCCCACTTTTTCTTTTATAACACTTTTTTGCTGAATTGGTACTCATATTAGGAAGAAATCATGTGTAAGTTCTATGAGTGCTAAACTATTTTTCTGATTAGAAGAATAGGACTAGAAAAAGAGTTTAGCACCTACTAAACTTACAAGATTTCTTCCACATATGAGTATTACCAATTCAGCAAAAATGTTTTGTCAAAAAAAAAGGTGGGGTTGTTGAGAAAATCGACTTTGATTATTTTTATAGAAAAATTGTTGCCGTTTTTTTAATTAATTTTTTTTCTCAAATTTTCCAAAGCAGTTTCAAAGAAAAAAATTTTTCAAAAAAAAAATGTATGAAAATTATACTGATCTATCGATCTTCAACGTTTTTTTTAATTTTCAGGAAAACGCTGAATTTTCGAGATGATTATAATTTTAGTTTTTTTTTTTTTTTTTTTTTAATAAAAAAGTGACATTTTCCGCAAATTCTCTGAAATTTTCAGAGTGGAATTTTTTCGTTTTCTATTTCTTTTTTTCAATTGAAAAAAAAATTTAACTCATCTCGAAATTTCCGATTTTTTCGAAAATTAAAAAAAAAACGTAGAAGATGGATCTGTTTCATTTTTATCAATTTTTTTTTCTTAAAAGTGCATTTAAAAACAAAAATTTTGAAAAAAAACGTTCCAATAAGTATTATGAAAAATTAATTTTATGTATCAGTGCTGGTGGAAAAATAAATTCTCAAAGTTACAAAGGAGTGCGAATAATACAAATTGTAGAATGACTCACTTTTAAAATTTTTGATCCTTCATTTTGAATTTTGAAATTTTGTTATCAAATTTGGATTCAGAGACCTCCAAAACTACCGTATATCGTAGGTCGCGTATATGCATAATTCTGATATTTGTTTAAGGGTAGTTACCCCCTATAATATGATTTTTTGAAAAAAAAAAAAAAAGCGCTTGTGTGGACCATCCGTTAGTACGAATTTTAATTGAAAAAAGATACACTTTTTGCGATGTGAAATTGAAATAATTTATTAATAATGAATATCATTGGCATGCCATTCATAAATAAAAAATTATATCATTTAACTATCTACCATGGATCTTTTTTTACAGGCCTGCATATCTAATGGTTGAAATTTTCGATGACTCTCTCGAGTAAACTGGGGTAAACGGGTTCAATTTTTTGAATATTTTTCTTTAGGGCTTAAATAGTTCGCGCGAGGAATTGACATGAAAAAAATCCAAAGGAATCGCATCGAAATTCCTGGAAATTATACGAACACCAAACTTAATTGCCAATAAATTATTATTGTTTGACGTCGGTATGTCACGAAATTGTTCAGAACTCCAATATGTGAATTGATCACCAAGATCGCGCGATTTGACTCCTTTGGATTTTTTTCATAAGGGTTATTTAAAAAGTAAACTGTATGCCAATTCTTCACGAACAATTCAAGCCCTAATATAAGACCAACATTCGAACTGAAATTGAGGCCGTTCACTGCAGATTACTTGGAGAGAGTCATCGATAATTTCAATCATTATAGGTATGCAGGCCTGTAAATAGGTCCATGGTAGATAGTTAAATGATATAATTTTTTATTTATGAATGGCATGCATATGACATTCATTATTAGTAAATTATTTCAATTTCACATGGGAAGAAGTGTACTTTTATTCAATTTAAATTCGTACGAAATTTTTCCCTTGAACTTTGCCTCACATTCCATTATTTTCGTCATGTGTAAGGGATGGTTTACCCCTTAAAATTGTTCAATTAAATCGGGATACAGCGTATTCTATCCCTTATTATAACACAACTTTGCCAATCATTGAGAAATATTATTTTCTTCTGTGTGAACCAATCAAACAGTCACTTTTTACCCTGATATTTGAGGGGCTATTTCACCCCCTTAAACAGTTTAATGGCAGATAATAAAAAGTGTCGCTTAGTTTTTCGTCCTCTACAACATATATCAAAATCATTAAAATATCTGGAGTACCTTCCTTGTAATATAAGTGATAGAAGTATCCAAAAAAATAAAACACGAAAAAAACGCATCACACTGTCGATGAATTCCATGCATGCTGCGAACGAGCAAACGAACAAAATTAGTAAAATCATAACATGTCATTATAATTTATTGTTGCTCTCAATATTTATTTTATATATGCAAAGGGAAAACACTCTTTTTTCGTTCAAACACTTTCTTATAAATGATTATAAACTTTCAATAAACGACACCTGTTATAAGTTTTGGAGTAGTGCCAAGTTTCTTATATAATATATAAGAGATCGTGAAATAAAAAATACTATTTTACTTCATTTTTGTAAATAACTACTTTTACTTCGAATTTAATAAATATATTGTATTGAGATTTGTTATGAATTACAAATTTTCTTTCATATCTTAATTTTTAATAAGTACATTTCATCAATTAATTCCCTAATAAGTAATATATTCATTGAAAACCACATAAATAATGCGTATTTTATTATAATGATTTTATACCAATTCTGAGCTGCATCAACACTAAAAAGTTAAAATCTCTAATATAGGGAATGAGCTAGCTGCACTTTCTAAAAAAAAGCTCATCGTTTGGAAAGTTTTCAAGTCTACATCTCGTCATTACTTTGAACAAGTCCGTCTCTTCTGAGCATAAAAATGCTGCAATATCTCGAATATTCCACAGTTTTCATATGAAATTGAAATCAAAGCATTCGAACGTGCCCTTCGATGGAACGCCGCTGTATTACGTATATATTCCTCTCATCTACGCCATGCTCACAAATTCAGCGTTAACTCTTTTTTTCGTTGCTTTACTCGGCGTCTGTCCTCTCTGTCTCTTCACTCGACTATCTATCCTTTTCGATTGGATTTACTTTATACATGACGTACCCTGCAGGCGAACCAATGAACGAAGCTGCAGGATCGGCAGAAGGAATACTTTTTTTAAAGCCATGGTAATAACGAACACGTCAATTGTCCATATCCTCCCAGCAACTGTCCACGGACTCTAATATTCCCTCTTTTCACTTGGAATTTTAAACCCATTACTATACGTTATAATGACGTGGGATATGATTGCTTTTGCATTTCAGAACATACATGTTTCACGTGTCTTTTATATAAGTGCCGATTCTCCAATCCATATGCCATGTGCTTCGGATTAATTCACTTGTCGTTTCAATATATAATATATATATATATAAAGAAAACTGAGATTGCAGCTCAAAATAGTTTTTTTTACAAAGGGGATTACAGCCATCATCATCAGGGAAAAGAGTTCAGTGCTTCAAAGACTTTTTTTTAACAAATTATTACATTTACATCAGTATAAAATGGTTCATAATAATTCATTTGTGTCTAATTAGTGACTTGCATAATCTGCAATTTATTAATTTAAGTACTTCTATTTTTTAAATTTAAAAGTTTAAAAATTAGAATTCAAGATCGGATAATTTCAGATTTACTTAAAACAAAGCAGTTTTTATAATAATTTAAATCTGAAAGTATTTTAGCAGGGTTTAAAGACAGTGAGCTTTTAATTATTAAAACAAGAAGAAAAAAGAAACAAAAAGCGATGTAAAAGATAGAAAAAAGAGTTGATAGGCGTTTGGAAAAAAGGGGCTGAAAAATAGAGTATATATGAATATGGCATTGCATATAATATATATGCGAATCAGAACATAAAAAAATATTTCAATAAAAAGAGACAGAATACATATTATTTTTATAAAATATATTACGAAACTCGATTTAACTTGAAATTTTCACGTTACCGGATCGTATTAAACTTGAAATTGTTACTACGCATATATTTAATCTGTTCTATAATGTTGTAGTGAATATATATACATATATATATATATATATATATTATGTATTTATTGTAAATGCATAGGTTTAATGGCAGCAGCACAACACAGACGAAACATAACAATAACAACAGAACAAGTCCATGAAATGCACCACAACACTACGTAAAAACTCACTCAAAACCCCTTAACCCTTAGTGAAATGTTACTAAAGTAGTTTTAAGTTGGGATTCGTGTATGCAACTCAACTTTTTTCAGTGACTGTACATGTTATGTTCTTAATGTGTAACTGTATATTAATTATGGATAATTCAATCAATCACTGATTTCGATAATGCACGGCTGCTTTATTTATGCAACATTACTAATTTACATTTTTTTTCTGCTTTCAGCTGCCCAAATTCCACAGCGCGGAAGTAAGTAACACTTTTTTTCTTTTAATTATACACCTCTAATTGTAATGTTTATTATATATAACTCTTGATACTTTTATTTTTCTTCATTGATATCAATTATTATACCGTCGTTAGCCCTAATCGAAGAATAATTAGTCTGTCTCTATTATAGCTCACTAAATTATGTAGGTATTATATCCCACGTACGGTATCTTTTTCGTTTTACATCGGAAACTAAAGACTGCACATTTAATTGAATAATGTAGCTCAAAGAATTATTTAACTATTTCAAGATTGTCTGTCGATAAAGGAATTTACAATTCATTAACAAATTATTAAGAGCAAGTTATTTTCTTTAAATCACAAAAGTGTATAAAGTTGAACTACTCAATTTTTAGAAAATGGGCTCACATTGTCGCGAGTGACAAATAATTTTCCTATTAAATATTCGATTTATTCTTCTGATAATTATTATTCAATTATTTCGGACGTATTTTCTATGTTAACGTCAATTTTAATTTATATTCCTGTACATAGATAGAAAGAAAACATTATTATTTCCAATAAAAGCAATGATAACCTTTCAATATCAATTAAAAATAGTGAATCACCTATACAGTATACTTGATTCACTTTTTTACAACAATTTTTTATTATTCAGTAAATATTTGATTGTGTAGAGTAGAGCATTGTTAAAGTGAGTACAGAGCGTGGTACAGAGTACCCAATATAAAATATACACTTTATGAATGGATGCACATACGAATTTACTGAGCAGAAAAAGTAGTTTTTTTGACTGCGGGGACTACAATATAAAGAGTAACTTTAAATTCGAATTTAAAATAACTTAATTTATGTATTTACAAATATAATTAAAACCTGATTTTTAATCAAATTTGACGTTACAGCTTGCAAGAGGAAAGACGAGATGGCGACCCAGGCAGAACACCAACAGCCCGCCCCCAAGAAACCCCGCCTGGTTTTCACAGACCTTCAGCGCCGTACTCTACAGGCTATTTTTAAGGTAAGGGTCAAACTTTACAAATTTACATTTTTCTATTCAAAATTCACAGTCCCAACTCTCTTTAACCACGCCGATCCCATCCTCCTTTGCTGCAATTAGTATTTATACTTCCAATGAGCGCAACAAATTTCCCAATGAGCGCAACAAATTTCCCAGGAATCGTAGTATTTAAAATTGTTTTCAATTGTTATATTTATATACGGCAAATTTTAGTTATCGAAATTTTTCCAACATTTCCAATAAATACCTTAAAAATCCTTAAAATCTTCAAAAATCCCTCAAATTACACAAAATCCTTTGAAATTCCCTAAAACTTTTTAAAGTCATTCAAAGTTTCATGAAATTCTATAAGTCTTCTAAAAATCTTTCAGAATTTCAGTTTCTACTTAATTTTTGTATTATTATTATTAATTGTACTCAACTATATACAGTTAAGAACAATTTATGAGATTTTTGGAAATTACATATACGCAGAAAAGACTGAAGTGTACTATTATATACTTTCTTCTAGCTTTTATTAAAAGATTAAAAATTCCCAACTGGGAAAAAATCGGAGATTTGGTTAAAATTAGTAGAAACCCTGGTAATTTCTTAACATCATCCCTAGCGAAAGCTTCGGATTGAAATTCATTCCGAACCAATCCGAAATTTTCCGAATCATTCCGGAATTTGTATCCGAACCGAACAGTTTATTCATGCCGATCTATAATCCGAAGGAAGTTTTCAATCTGAATTGATCCGAATTATTCGGAATTAATCCAAACTTTCAATTCGTGTGAATCCGGTCAATCCAAATGAATCCAAATTTTTCGGAATCATTCGGATTTATTCGGATAAACTGGATTGAATTCGGATCCATTTGGATTGAAATAAGTTCTGATTGATCGGATTGATCGGAATCAATCGGATTGAAAGTTTGGATCAATTTGGATTGACCGGAATCATTCGGATTAATTCTGATTAATTTGGATTGACCGGATTCATTTGGATTAAAGGTTCGGATTGATTTTGAATGGGCCTCGGATTAATTCGGATTAAGAATTTCCTTCGGATTAGATTAGAATGAAACTGTTTAGCTCGGATACAAATTCCGGAATTATTTGGATTGGTTCGGAATGAATTTCAATCCGAATCTTTCGCTAGGGAATTAAACCTAGAGCGACGTCCACGAGGGTAGGAACCATCGACATATATTATAGAAATGGACCGCTTACGTCGCTGTAGAAAAAAAGTGAAATAATATGCGTCAGAGAAAAAAGTTGTCGGTGTGGGATATATTGTGTCTGTTTCTAGCAAAGATGATTGGTTGAGATCTATTTAGATTATCTGATCCAAAATGGTCGAGATTGATCTTCACCAATTATGAAATATATTAGCCTAATATATTTCATAACGCCTTAGGCCACACTCCTTAAAATTTCACTCAAATCCATCACGTCTTTAGAGCCAGCCCACACTTCTTAATTGCACCTATTGGCCACTCCTGCTTTTTGTAATTACGCCTTAGACCACGTCCCCTTCACCTTTCCTTGTAAAGACAATTTTTTTAATACTTCTTTCATGCAGACACGTAACTTCACTTCACTCTCATCACCTGACTCCCATCTCCCTTAAATTTTTTTCGAAATCCAACGCGCCTTCGAATTTTGACCTTTCAAAATGTACTGATGAAATTCGTCAAGCCGCTTGTAGTTAGAAACTTTGTTTATGATCGTAATTTCATGGTACTTCTTTACTTAAAAAAATGTTTACTTAAAAAAAAGGTTTTGCAATTTTTATGGTTTTTTCCCATGACAAAAAACCAGAATTTCTTATTCAATTTTCATTTCCAAAGGTTTTGGTTTAAACTGGAATCTCTTTTGTCTTTCATCAAATCAAAGCCAATCCAATTTTTACATAGTTTTTATGAAAGCCAGTTAAAAAAAATTCCTGAAAAAACCACTAAGTTTGTCGACTAAAGAATTTGTACAATTCCAATTCCAACATTTTCAGATTTCAGCGTAAAAGTGATGATTATTCAATTCTTTTGAATGCGCGATTCTTCCATCTGTCTATTTAACGCCATTATAAGAATAAGATATCTCCGAAATTAAGTCATTTCTATTTCCATATATACTCTGCAGCGATCGCCACACTTCTCATTGTCAGAGTATAGTTATATTATAGTTAACCGCGTATTTTCTAATTGTACCGGTAAATTGTTTTGTATTTTGTGAAAGAGGTTCCTTTTTGAGTTTATTTACACTACTACCGGAAATTTCCAGTACGCCTGTTTTTTAGCAGTTGCTTAAAGTTCTCTAATTTTTATAACATTTAATTGAACAATTTTAATCCAAAACAGTATGAAAGCTAATAAAATTTTGCATAAAATTCGTATTTTATAAAAAGATATATTGCCAAAAAACCTCAAATTTCAATATTTTCAGAAATTTTAATAACTCTTAAAATATTGGTTATTTTAAAAATCCGTTGGCCTCATTTTAAAGATAAATTTTCATAGTTTTTGTGCACGCTGCAGTTCAAATAGTTTTAAAATTATTTTCCTAATAGCCTAATAGGGAAATAATTTCAAAAATATCTGAATATCGTACACAAAAACTATGAAAATTTATCTTGAAAATGAGAACAAGGGCTTTTTAAAATAATAAATATTTTTGGAGCTATTAACATTTTTGAAAATATTGAAATTTGTGGTTTTTTGGCAATATCTTTTTATAAAATACAGACTTTATCTTTCCCTTTAGCTTATTAGCCGCAGAATTTTATTAGCTTTCGTATTGTTTTGGATTAAAATTTTTCAATTAAATATTATAAAAATTAGAGAACCTTAAGCAATTGCTAAAAAACAAGTAGTGCAATTCCATCTAATCAGTTCACAAAAAATGTGTAAATGAAAAAATGGATTAAATTAAAAAAGTTTATACTGAGAGAAATAGGATTTACACTTGTTCTTTTCCCATTGGTGGATTTTTTGACGGAGCAAAAATCCCGCCGTATTGATTATAGGAATACTAAAACTCTTAATTCCTGAAATCTAGTGGGAAAACCACTGATCTGGTAACACAGATTTATAATCAAAATCATATGTAAGTAATTCATGTTTATAAATATCCATGTTCGATTAATTATTGAGAGTGGATCAAACTAAAGTTTATTTTCCACTGTGATTAAAAATGGTAAATCCCTTTTTTAAAATCATTGTCAACTCGGATGCGCAAGCTAAAATAAAACTGCGGGTGAATTTCGAATACAAGATATTATATATGTTTCGATTAGACATGTACAATATGCATGTCTGCATATAATACATATAAATATATCGAAGAACAAGGTGCTGAACAAAATCAGTAGTCGTTCTACTTTCCACGTCAGACAGTAGTACACAACGATTCAAGTCAGCCGCATAGGCCTCAACAGACACCTTGCATTACGGAAAACATACTCTCTAAAATTGAATCAGTATAAGTTCACTGATTCTCAGTGACTCATTTCTCGCGATTTTAATCAGTGAAAAACCACTGAAAATCAGTGAAAAGTCACTGAAATTTTCAATAATTATCACTAAACGACTGAAAATTTCAGTGATTTTTCACTGATCAAAATCGCGAGAAATGAGTCACTGAGAATCAGTGAAATTTCACTGATTTTTCACTGATTCAAGTTTAGAGAGTAATACTATATATAACCGTCTCGGTTTTCACATAAATAATCAGAATTTTAACTTTATTTTGGAAATTAAAGTTTTAGTCTTCGCATTGGTTTAACTATTTTTTATTTCATTTTTAGAAGCAACCAAACTATAATATTAATTTGCGGATGGGATTTAAAAGAATGCAGGCCTCAGTTCCTAATATTTAAATTATGGACCCAAAAAGTAAATTTTTCAACGGAAATCAATAGGTGAAATGAATTTTCAACAAAAAATTTAATAGTAAAATTTTCAATGAAAAATCACTTATTTTTCAACGAAATAGTTTACTTGTCAACAAAAAATATAGATTGTCAAGAAAATACTTAAATTTCAAACGAAAAACTATAAATTAATAACCCACAATATATAGTTTAATTTTAACGAAAAAAGTGAATTTTAACTTTCAACCTTAATTAGTAAAAAGGTATACTAATGAAAAAGTGTGTAGATTCGTTTACTAATTCACTGTATTAAGTATTTTCAGTATCAATTAGTTAAAAACTAAGTAGGTACTATACATAATTCAATTGGTTAGAGTAACAAAGAAAATTCATTTTTACCAGAAAAACTGAAATGTTAACCGAATATGAATAAGAAAATACATTTAGTTGACTTTTGACCAAAATAAAGCGAATCAAAAAAATCTAGTCAAATTTACAACGAAAAAATTGATTTTTGAAAAAGTTTACTTTTTAAGCAAAAAAATCAAGTATCAAGTAAATATTAAAATTATATTTTAAAAAATTATTTTTAAAAAATAGTGGAATTTTCTTATGGATGCTCATTGGTTCGTTCCATATTTAAGTAAAATGCGAGAAAAAGGTGAATTTTCTTGAAAAAAAGTGAAAGGAAAAATTAATTCCTAAAAGCAAGAAAAAAAAGGAATTTTTAGAAAAAAGATGAAAAAACTGGGATTAAGAGAAAATTATTATGTTGCCTTTAATTTGTCAAATATATAGATACGATATATAGTATGTTTAGGGACCGATAATAATACTTTAACGTCAAGTGCCTTTCTTATACATATATATATGAAACAAGCATCAGTATGGTTGGAAAAAAATGTTAATTTTTTAGTAGGATCTTTCAAAGATCAAGTGTCATTCTCCTTAGAGTAGTTGGAGGGCCAAATGGCAGTTTATAAACGCATAAACAATTCTTTAAAAAAGTCTTCTATAGTTACTCTTTCCCGTGGAGAGAAGGAAGTTCTATACCTGCGCATTCATGTGCACATTCATAGATAGTTGAATTCAGTTGCGCGTCAACCGAGCGTCTAACTATCGATCCGTCTTGAATAATTTCGCGACCAGTTCTTTACCTGCACTCAGTTTTTCAGTTATCTATTTACTTCTCGATGCTACGCGCACTTCGAAACTTTTCAACTTATAAATGCTTTTATTCGTTTATTTGATATTGACGTAATGATTACATTTTTTTTACGATTTTTAGACCCTCTCTCTCCCCCTTCGGACCAACTAAGAGAAGTAACTCCACGTATAATTTGTGGCTAATATTATAACGTAGAAGAATTTATAACGTTAAATACTTCAATTCATCTATTCCACAGGAATTTCAAAGAATTTCAAGAAATTTAAAAAGATTTAATGGACTTTAAAGACGTTAATGGATTTCAAATAATTTCATCAAATTTCAAGGTATTTCAGAATATTTAAAGAGTTTTAAAGGCATTAGGGGATTTCAAAGAATTTTGTATGATTTTCAAATATTTCAAGGTAATTTCACGAGATCTCGAAAATTTTAAGAGATTTTAAGTAATTTTGCAAAGTTTGAAGAATTTTATAGATTTTTGAAGGATTTCAAAGATTTTAAGGGATTTTAGAAAATGTCATTGAACTTTCTCTTCGTAAAAGCGTTACGTAATGTATATATCTTCATTTAAGAAGTATCCCAGGTGCACCACTGGCCCAGTACTGGTTTGTATTGCTTGACGGTACTGGCGTGTTAGTTGCACTGGCAGAATAAAATGCCGACGGTTAGCCCTGAATCAAATAAAAATGCTAAAAAATAGTTAAAATATATGTACGCAGTAGTTTGTTCGAATTTTCCATGAAAATTTATACACGCATGTAACATTGAATTTTTGAAAATAGAAAAAAATCTCACTGCCATTTTGTATCGGGTCAGGAGGAAACAGCGTTGATTTGCCGTCAAGTCTTTGCGCTTATTTTAATCGGATAATTGTTTATAAAGTAGAAATTAAAATTTTTCAAGTTTGTTGATAATAACTTCTTTACTAATAACATTAGATGTAAATTTTTTAGATCATTTATAACTTTTCATCAAGATAATTAGAATTTAGAATTAAACAAATTTTTTTTCAGAAAAATTAATTTTACTAATGTTATGTTTTTAACATTTTAGACTGTTTTAGCAACTTTTTACAAAGACATAAAATGTAATTTTTTTATCAGTCATACGTCAGGATTGAACTTCACGTTATAATTAAATATTAAATTTCTCGTCATTCAGAAATAAATAAATAAATAAATAAATAAATAAATATATATATATATATATATATATATATTTCTGAATGCGAGCTGAAATGTCTTGTAAGAAAATCGTGTCACGAACTTTTATATCGAGTTTATTATTTTTTGTTACTTTTCTATGTGTAATATAAAGAGATTGAAATAGTTATAGAGAAAGAGTAATAAGTCTCCATTTAATTCTCTGGATGAAAGCCAAAGACTGCGTCCATAACATGACCCTAGTATCGGATAGTTGGAATATTCAATTAATGCAACAGCTTTCTGAAAAGATGACAAGTTGATCAATATGTATAATATCTAAGAAGTTATAAAACATCTGGCACGTCTCGAACCGTTAAAATTTAATTATTTTCATTTAAAACTTCCATTTATACTTTCTTTTGGTTCTTTCTAATTGCTTATAAGTTATTAAATTATGCCGTTACAATTCCTTCGCACAGTAATTCCTTTAATTTGATGTCCAATTGACGTGACTTCATTATCTTGAAATTTTATACAAGCCGCTGCATTATTTGGATTGGAATAAAAAATTTACGAAAAAGGATACTTTAATTATACATTTCATTTATATCCATTCGGATTTTCACCACTTTATTTTAGAAATCTTTCCTCTGATTATTTCAAAATGAAAAAACTTCCCTCTGGCAAATATCCCTTGAAACATAGAAGAAAGAGTCTTCAAAGACAAAAATGTGTTTCTAAAAAAGCAACCAACAACTTATTAGTAGGTAGCTGATGCGGCGTCTAGTACCTAAATTTTATTATCGATACAGTTGCTTCACGGAGGTTAAGCAATTTTGAGCGCGGCTAGTTCCCGGATGGGTGACCCTATACCTAGAAAAAGTTCTGTTAAATCAAAGAAACATTTGTTTGATTTAAAGAAATATTTTGTGGGCCCAAAAAAATTATTTGGTTGATAGTAGGTATATAAAATTTAATGTAGTGTTTTACCTCATTTTAAAATTATTTTTAGATTATTTATACTCAAAATTATATTTATGGTATATTACCGCACGCTTTTTGCGCTACGAAAAATCGGAGAGAAATTTTGTGGCTGCCGGGATTCGAACTTATACCTATATAAACACACACATCGAACGCAACTTATCATTAACATGCAACTAAACCACACGGCTAACCTATAAGCACATAGAATATTTTGTAAAAGTCCCAGTAAAGTGTATCACATAAGCAAAGGAAATAATTTCAAAGAAATTATTTCTTTTATTTAACGTAGTAACTTTTTTGTTTTATGTTGATTTAAAGAAACCTAGTCAAAAACATCATGTTTTACTTAATTTAATAAGAACTTTTTTCTGAGTGTAGTTGATTTCTATGGTCGAGAAGGTGTTCTGCAGAAGTTTTCTCTTCTCGGCCCTTGGCTGAAAATGAGGAAAAGACAATATTTTAAAGAAAATTTGTGATTTTCAGGAAACTAAGAGGCCGTCGAAGGAGATGCAGGTGACAATCGCTCGGCAGCTGGGCTTGGAGCCCACGACGGTCGGAAACTTCTTTATGAATGCGAGACGTCGTTCGATGGATAAATGGAAAGACGAGGATCCAAAAGCCGTAGCAGTGGACGAGGGACAATTATCACCATCGCTTGGAATTAGTCCACGACAAGCGTCTGACGTTTTGTGACATACGTCCGACCACGAGGAATATCATGACGAGTCACCTGAAGAGGATCTTTCCTTTTCGTAAACCTATCTCTCGTTGAGTTTTTGATTCTATCGTTTCATACTTCATTTTCACTGACAAATCTAAACCAGAACGACCTAAACAAGCAAAATATGTCAGATATCATCTTCAAAACCTTGAAACTTACGGCGATTAGAAGAATCACAAACTACATCATTTATTTTCTCTTTTTCGACAAACATTGACAAACTCCACAAAATATTTCGTTGAAAATAGGAAAATTATTGAGAAAAATGATGTGATAAATGGAGTATATCAGACAAGCGAAAGAATCATAATATGCTACAGTTGCGTCGACGATGAAATCCGTCGTCTCTTGAAAATAATAGAATCTCGAAGAGCCATTTATGACGTGTAACATACGTTGTTGTTTCATGTTTCAAAGAAGAGTCGAAATTCGATCGAGGTCACGTGACGAAGCGATATGCACAATGCATGTTTCGATTTACGTGGATATGCCAATGTTTTTCAATCTTCAGTCCGGGTTTCACACCCTTTAAGAATGAGTTTGAAATATTTTCTTTTTGAAAAAGAATCCTCGATCGGATTACTCTCGTTACAACTCAATTTTTAACTTAGTGCCATAAATTGCCATTGTTTACCTATAATATATAAATATATTAGGAGTATTTTCAGCAACGATTCTAGTCTTTGTTCACAGAACAAACTTTCAGGGAAATTTCCGTACTTCGTTAATCTTTTTAGATTAGTCTAGTCAAAATTGGACTAGTATGTATTTTCAAGAGCGAATTTCAGTCTTTCGATGAAAGTTGAACTACTCTCTGAATCTGAAAATTAGTTAAATCTTACTAATTAACAGTGGATTCTTACTAATTTAAATATACTGCGAAGTTGTGTACTATAAATTAGTAAAAATTTTCTAATCCAATTAATAACACAGACGAACTAAATGAATTAGTAACACCACTACTAAAGGAAATTCAGTAAATATTACCTACTAAAGAAATAATATTAGTTAGACTTCACAATTGAATTATGATTATATTAAATTTGATAAAAATTCTTTAAAATTTTACAATCACGAGTGTAATTAAATAACTAAATCTCTTTATAATCATGAAGAACTTGAAAGACAAAGAATGTTTCTAAAATATTATTAACCTCTGACATTTTCAGATACACACAGAGATTGTCAATGTAGACATAACAGGTTTAAAATTTAAAGAATTAAAATACACAAAATACTAGGAAAAATGTTAAAAATCGTGAAAACCTTTAGAAATTCCTTAAAATCGCTCAAAATTCGTCAAAAATTACTTTGAAAAATTGTCAAAATATCTAAAATTCCTAGAAACCTATTGAAATTCCTTAAAATTATACGGGAACCTTCTTAAAATCACTTAAAATTCGTCAAAATCTCGTATATCTTTGGAATCCCTTCAAAATTGATGAGGAACTTTAAAATCCCCTAAAGTCGCTTAAAATTCGTCAAGAGCCCTTAAAATGCATTGAAATATCTTTATAATTCCACAAATTGTTAAAAATCATAAAAATGCGCTTAAATTTCATGAAAATCCCTTAAAATTCCATGGAGAACCTTAAAATACCCTAAAATCACTTGAACTTTCTCAAAACTCCTTAAAATGAACTAAAATCCCTTAAAATTTCACAATGTAGTATTTTTAAAATCATAGAAATCCCTTGAAATCACTTAGAATTCCATAAGGAAATTAAAAATCACATAAAATTCCTCAAAATCCCTTAAAAATTGTTCAAAATTTTTAGAATCCACTAGAATGTCTTAAAATTCCAAAATCGAATTTTTAATGCAATAGTTGAATTTTGATCAAATAAAATTCCTAGAGACCTTATGAAAATTACTTAAAATTTCATGGCAAATTTTAGAATCTATCAAATCCCAGAAACCTCTTCAAATTTATTTAATCTCCATAAAATATTTTTAAATTTCCTTAAAGTTTGTTGAAATTCTAAAAGTTTCCGACAAATCCTTCGAAATTCTTAAAAATGTAAAATCTGTTAAATGTATTATAAAATCTATATAAGATGAGAAAAATAACATAGATATTTATACAAAAGGTTTAACATTTTTGGTGCTTGAAGAAAAATTCAATTAGTAAGTAAAACTACTAAATATATATTGGTAAGTTGCTCTTACTAATTTACTTTGATAATAGGTGTCTTACTATTTCGTTTAGTATAAAGTGGATAAATTACTGGTCGATTTCGGTTTCCGCGCCGACTACCTGAAAACCTTCCCCTTCCAGTGTGGCATTACACCTCACGGGCCGACATTTCCCCTCTTGATCTGCTGAGCTGATCGACCTTTTCACAGCGAGGGGTCAACAAATTTTTTCCCGAAAAACACACAGGAGCGATTCGAAAATTATAATTTC
>JAUEJJ010000042.1:4186223-4204110 GCA_032164275.1 Synergus coniferae
AAATACTCCTCATGAATCAATAAGCATAAAAATTCATTAAATTTACTATATTTAATCAGGCACTGTCGCAAATAGGGTCACTGTCGCAAATAGGTACACTTACCTTACTAATAGAAAAGTACCGAAGCGTTGACAGAAAGTAATACGCATTTATCACGGATAAAATCTGCCCGCTCCGCGGGCACATTCTCATACCACGTCGCGCTCCGTGTTGCGCGTTTCGCGACGCTTACGCCCTTCTGGATGCTATTGTTTTAATTATTTTTGTTTTAAATGAACAGAACTCAATTACTTAAAGTTCTATCCACCTTAAGAAACACATTCTCATCAGGACACTCGCGTTTCGCGCTCGGCTCTGTTCCCCGTATAATAGGTAAAAATAAATAGGTAACAAGTTTGAGCGCACCTACGACGCACGATTTGTTCGTAGCGTTTCGTGCTATGGAATATTTGATCGTCAAGCTTCGATTATTTATATTAAGTTTGTAATATTTTCTCATATCTCACGTTTTTTGGTGGGAAAATTTTATTTTTTATTTTTGAAAAACATAGAAAGATTTATAGACCTTTTAAAGACCAATTAAAAAAAAGTGGTTTCAAAAATTTTCAAAATGCTCCAACTTTTTGAATTTTTATCCAAAATGGCTGGCTAACGAACTTGATCTTCATTTTAGGACACTAAAAGAGTATACCAAAGGCCAATCCAATTGGTCAATTCTTTCGAAAGTAATCGTGCACACAAACTAAAAATATACACACACACACACACACACGGACAGACCATTCTTAAAAACATGTTTTTTGGGTTCAGGGGGTCTCAAAACGTGGACATTTGAGAAAAACGGGGGGAGTGTCAAATTTTATTCAAATGTAATACATTTTCTCTGATGAGAATGTAAAAAAGTGTGGCTGTGTAAAGGAAGTTATTCCTTATGACAGCTGAACATATATGTAGCTGGAAACGAACGAAGGAATATAGGAATATTTTTATATTAGTTAAATTGAATATCTGTGACAACTTTAACTGGTCTGGCGACATCATATAGTCAACGTACTTATACTCGTACATTATACATACCTACATATATGTATAGCTGGCACGCAGAGATATTGCAATTCTAAAACGGATTGTTGTAGGTTAGATTTTGAACTCACCATTTTACACAAAATTAAGTCAAATGAAACATTTGTTTAGCTCTGTAGTATAAACAAACAATTATTTTAAAAGACACATAATCATTCGGATTGATTCAGATAAACCGAATTAATTCAGATCCATTCGGATTGAAAGTTATGATTAACCGGATTTAATCGGATTGAACGTGCGGATTGATTCTGATTGACTAGAATCATTCGGATTGAAAGATCGGATTAATTCTGATTAATTCGGATTGACCGGATTCATTCGTATTAAAGGTTCGGATTGATTTTGAATGCGCCTTAGATTATTCGGATTGAAAACTTTCTTCGGATTAAATCGAAATGAAACTGTTTGGTTCGGATACAAATTCGGGAATAATTTGGATTGTTTCGGAACGAATTTCAATCCGACGCTTTGGCTAGGGTAATTAACGCATGAACAGGCAATCAATCATCAATTCGCAGGCATTTGTAACATACCTATTACAGCGAAAGTCAAGTTCATGATACCTGACAATTTATTAAAAGTGGTTTACCTAAACAGTTCAAACAGTACAAATAAATTCTTTGCCTACTCTGGGTACATCAATTATGTATATTAGGGTTAATCTTCATTCCCTTGTTCGCCTGGTATTTATTTTTTTTCCGTGTAAGAGATGTCATGTGATTTTAAGGAATTTCAAGGAATTATAAAATAAGTACATATAATATTTTAGGGGATTTCATAGAGATTTTAAACCATTTCGGGGGATTGAAAGTGATTTTACATTATTAATTTGAATCAGCGTAATTTTTCTGAATGAGAGCGTAATATCCAGTGGTTCATCAGCTGACTGAATTAGCTGACTGAATCAGCGGTATATAGCTATAGTTGAGAATCAGTGGAATTTTACTGATTCAGATTTTGACAGTAGGGAATATCAAAGTATTTTAAGAGGTTTTATTTGATTTTAAAGAATTTCAAGGGACTTTTAAAAGGTTTGAATAGAATTTAAGGATTTTCAGGAGGTTTCACCAAACTTCATGAATTATTAATAGTATATTGTGTATCTAGGGCGAAAAGGAGGTTATTATACAGAGAGTGAAGTTTGACGCCCGAGAGAAGCGAGGACGTCAATCACACGAGGTATATGTAATATATGGTGTGTCCTAGGTATACACCATATCTTTTGTCCGACGCCTCCTGAAAATACGACGTCTAGGTCAGATTGTGTCAGATTAGGTCGGATTCATTTAAATTGAAATTTTGTTCGAGTTGAAGGATTTCTTTAAAGAGATTTCAAGACATTTTCAGTGATTGTAAGGAATTAGAATTCCATGCGAGCATTAAAATGCGCGCCTTGTCAATAATTTTGGCCTATTATAATTCTTTAAACTTTTATGTTACAAGATCTATCCTATCTAATCTTCAATAATTTGGTTTTAGTCTCAAAGAAATTGTGGAAGCTTTTTTGAAGAATTTTCAGAGATTTCACGATATTTCAAAAGACTTCAAAGAAATCTATATATATTTCAAAAGATTTAACGGATTTTGAAAGATTTTAGAATATTTCCGAAAGCTTTAAACAATGTCAGATCTTTTAAAAGATTTCGACAGTTTTTAAGAGATCTCAATTTCAAAATATTTCAGAAAATTTAAAGAAATTTAACAGATTTTAAAGAATCCAAAAACATTTTTTATGGTTTCAAATTACTTGAAATCATAATACTCTTTTGTATTTTTAGAAACTCTTTAAAAAATTAATTTTTTTGTCGCGGATTGCTTTGCCTTAGGTGGCTTGGCAATCTAGTTTTATGAATATTTATGTGTTTTAGAATTGATCACCAGAATTTATTTTTAAGATATTTAGACCTCAAAATCCCAAAACTTTAAAGTAAAAGCTAGAATTATTACTAAATTTAGGTGGATGAAATCACAACACTGATTCGAAGAAACGAATCAGTTTGACGTCACTCACACGTACACACGTTCCGACGCGTTCGATTTGATTTCGTTAAGATGTTGGTTGCTCGAATAAGCGTAAAATAGATTTTGACTACAAGTGCGGTTGATTTTGGCTGTAATGCCAGTGGTTTCGTTAAACCGATAGATTTGGCGGTTACGCCGGTGACTTCGTTAAGTCGATAACGGACGCGAGGGAGTTTCGCACGCAGCGTTTGTATTTGGTCGTAGGCACGACACTACTTGACACGAGACGAGACTAGACTCGACGAGACTCGATGAAAGTCGACGCGACGTAAGACTATTGGAGACTGGGCAGCGTCAGTTGCACGCACGCACGCACTCACTCACTCCTCGAACTCCTTAATTCCTTTCAACTTTCACGTGGATTCATACTTTTTAAATAAGGCCCGATTCACAGCCGTAAAGTTTCTGTGTTGCGACGTAACAGTAATGAAAATCTTTTGAAAACTCTTCGAACTCCTTTATATTCCTTGAAGTCACTCAAAATATCTCAATTAAATCTTGTCAAATTTATAGAAATCTCTAAAAAAAATCCCTATTGAAAATTATTTAAACTCTTTTTAAAATGCCTTAACATTCCTCAAAATCAAATAAAATTCCTTAAAATCTCCTAAATTCCTTTAAAATTTCTAATAAATCCATTAAAATTTCAAATTATGATAAACGTCTTTAAATTGTTTAAAATATTCTGAAATCGCTAAAAATTGCGTGAAATATTACAAAATATATATTTTCAAATCTTAAGAAATTCCTTTAAATTACTTAAAATCACTTGAAATCTTTGTTGAAATCTTGTGAAAACTCTAAAAATCCCTTGAAATACTTAAATACATTTTTTAATTACGAGAAATCTTGAAGCTCATTTGAATTCTTTAAAAATTCCCTAAAATCCCTTAAAATCTCTTGAAAATCCTAGACTTGTATACAATTTTTAAATATTATTAAAAATACCTTGAAATACTTAAAAATATTTTTCAATTACTTGAACACCTTGAATCTCTTCTGAATGCTTTTCAAATTCTATAAAATTAGAAAGAAAAAATTTCTTTTTAATTCAAAAATTTAAGAATTTTTTTAAAGATGTTAGAAAATTTAAAGAATTTTAAGAGATTTAAACCGATTTTAGTGAGTTTCGAAAAATTTCGAGACTTTTAAATGCTTTTGAAGAAGTTGAAGGGATTTCAAAAAAATTCAAGAATTTAAGGATTTTCAAGAAATTATACCGGATTTCTAAGAATCTAAAGGATTTTCAGGGATTTAATAAAAGTTACAAGTTCCAAATAAAAATACTTCCCGTATTAAAAACAAAATCAAGGAGAAATCCCGGAATTTTCCAGACTTTTTTTAATTCCCGTACATTAGACACCCCGTTCAACCTTATCAATTGAAAGAACGTGAAAGGGTAACAAATTCCTCCCTGAAAAAAAAAATTTTTAAGACGAGTAGGTGACTACCTGTGATGACTTTGTTTTTGTAAATATGTTGTTGTCATTAAATGTCAGTTTGTTCCTATTCAGAATGTCTCTTGTAATTGAAAAAACGCATCTAAAGTGTGCAGAAACCGACCCGAAGCTAATATTTCCTCATCAGCTTATCTCAGAAGAATTACGTTACAATGCAAGAATGGTATCGGATAGTACCTACTGTTACCGATCGCTGGTTTGATTCATTTCCGATCCTCGATTCATTTCTAGCTAGTTTTATCTTGAATTTATCGTCCTGCCTTCATGGCCCTAGAATTTGTTGGGTTAATGTACGGTACTTTTGACAAATGGTAGCACGGCAGTGGTATACATTCTAATTCCGTTAGTGGGTTACTCTCATCATATGATGTACAATAAAGCACTCCATCAATTCCATAACCGAATGCTGGCCAGCTCTTTAATCGCGCGATCAAATGTTTTGCAATACCGTTAGTGAACTTATTATCGTATTATGCCATTAAATACTTTTGTATGCACGCTCCTAGAAACAACGATTGGATGAATCAGATTAGATCGATGCTAATTTTATAATGAGTGCTAAACGACTTTTGTGTATGTACTTTCATTATGCGATCATTATGTGATCAGAAATTATCAGAAGATCAAGAAGTAATGAATATCTCAATAAAAAATTGTGCTCGTTGCTACAACAATAGGATCGTCCTTATTTTCTCTTTTTTATTCGTCTGCTCCCAATGGCGTTGCTTAATTCCGATGATCAAACGGGAGGGCTTAAACTATTCCACATGTATAATTAGTACATTTATAATGTACAATTTCTTCCCAGTACATTTATACTGAATTTTCGTTACATATATAATTAAGTGAAAATTATTTTAGAGTAACTTTCTTATTTTGGGCATACTAAAAATTTTTTCCATTTGAACAAACGGATAAAAACAGATGAAAAATGTTTGAAATTTGGTATATTTGTAAACGCAGCTTATCACGACTTCTAGATCATCCCGGATGTTACCTTCGTTTATCCAAACGGTCCTTCTTTGGGATAACGGCATTCCTCGTACCAGAAGATCAGACGAGCAGGATATTTTGGCATTTCAGAGTCACGGGCCATGAATCCCGGCCAGACATTCTCTTCATTCACTGGTCATTGATCATTGAGATGGTCATTGGGTTAGGTAACCGTTTTAACGGATGAACTTTTTTTCATTTCTCTGGCCGTTATCATTTCTCTCTCCGACCCACTCCTGTGTGCTAAATTAATATTCGACCTTGACTTTTGTAGCCTTAAGCAAAAATTTCGCTTACAGAAATTTGAACATACGGAATAAATAAACGATTATTTTTCTGTTCAAAATGAAGCTCTTGTGTTCCAGCTTGTTTATAGCGTGTTTTTGTTTACGTTATATTTTTTAGGTTTTTAGTATGTAGGGGAGACTGAGAATATTAGTTGATTTACTTTTTATATGTTTATTTTTATTTTTATTAACTTCACTGTTCGTAGTTTTTCTTTATATTATAGTGTATCATAAAAGTGTATCATAAAAATATGCACCTATACTATTCTGTTAAGTAGCTTCAATTCAGCCGAGATTTTTACTATATTTACACTGGCGTGTACAGTTAATGAACTCTCCCCGTTCCCGGGGTTAGTTCACTAATGTGTTGGAGTTATTTGACAAATTTATTTTTAGGTATTTAAGGAATTAAAGGTACTAAAATATTTGAACAAATTTAAGCATTTAATCTCTCATACTTACTGTAATCAGTCACATAAAAACGAAGCGAAAGTAAAACTAAAAATCACCATCCGATCCACAATTGACACATACATAAAATGTTATATCAGACATTTTGATATATTTTTCTTGGGCCCACCTTTTACACTGTGTGCATTGTATCCAGTAACCTCCATGAGTGCTAGCCTGTTATGATAAAATTCTTCGCATATTAAACATTGTGAGTTATCTTCTGATTTTGAAGGGTCATATATCATTAGGTTGATATGAAGATGCGATGGCGTCCTCTTCTAGGAAACAATATGTTTTCGATAATCTTTAGCATTCTTCTGAACATTTTTTTAAACTTTCTTGTTTTTCGTTTTTGTTTTATCAAACAGTTTTCGCTTACTTGGTTGTGCCTTTTCTTTTTCTTTTCTAAGCGTCTCTTTTACTGGTATATCTGTTAAAATAACAGTTTGGTAGTTTTGGTAGAAAAGTATATTAAAATCAATATAGGGAAAAGTCCTACAGTACCCGCCGGCATTCAGTACCGGCCAGTTGACATTTCTAAAATTCTATAACAAATTCTATAATGGCACAGACAAAGCCTTTGCCGTTTGTTTATTACGTGATCACAAGTGGATTTATTATGCTCTTTATAAGAATTTAAAAAAATATTTAAAAATTTTATAATGTTTTTTTAAAATCCCTTCAAATTATTTCAAATCACTTGAAATTTCTTGAAAATGATTAAAAATTCTTTTCAATTTTTTCAAATTCCTGGAAATTTTTAAAATTCAATTGAAACTTCTTTGAATCTGCCTTCATTTATTTAAAGTTCTTTTGATGTCTTTAGAATTCTTTTAGAATCTTTTGACTTCTTTTGATTTATACTTCATTTTGAATTATATATTTTATTGACTTAAATTGGAAATTAAGATTTACTTTTTGCTTTTAGCCAGTTATTTTTATTTAAAAAAAATCACCTTTTAATTTTTTTTGTTAATATCAATAGGTACCATGATGACTAAAATTATTCAAGTCACTCATTTGGAACCATAATCAGCATGAAATTCGGCGTGCCGAAATTGCAGGTCTGAGTAATGCAATTCTGGACGTACCGTTGGGCCATAAGGCACTGCAGTGTAATGGGTGATCTAGTTTTTTGTCGTACCGGGCCATTAAAACACTTAAGTAAGCAGCTTTGAGGAGCTATCAGTGCGTAGCTTAACGGTAACCTGCCGGCAGACAATTCCGATGAGATCCATCGCAATGGTGTCGCAGTGTTGGTGTTGCCGTTGAGCCATGCTCTCTGAAAGGGGTCTCACCTTTGCTCTAGATTGCACGGCTCGCCGGTGCAAAATGTGGAACGCTGTCGACCGTATCCGGGGCAATGTACCTAATAATGATAAGCCGGCCCAAGAAATTACTAAAATACCCACGAACACCCACCCACTGAACAAGTACCAAATCAGAGCTAGTCAACTTCTGTATTACCCAGCAAGCTATCTTTCTTTTTCGAAAGATATCTGGTCCAGAGTTTGAAAGAGCATCCTATCTTATTTTCACATGGAGAAGTCACTAATATCAATTTTTGCTAAACTGTGTTGCAATTTTGAAACAAATGTGTCATACTGAGAATTTTTACATATACTGTTGAAAATACTATGTTTAAAAAAAACCCATGAAATTGTATAGATTGTATTCAAGTATCATTCGGTGTGTACCTAAAATGCAATACACTATACTCCCGAATTACGTCCAGTTTTAGTTGATCGGTAGGTATTTCGAGTAAATTGGTCACTAATATATATATATAGTACCTCTTACCGTGGGGCAGGGAGAGAAAATAAGAATTTTTTTTGACGCAGTCATTAAGTATATAAAATAATTGTTATTTTACATATATTCATAGTACTTTTATGTACAATTTGAAACAAGAATGAATTTTAAAAATCTGCCCGCTTCGTGGGCACATTTTCATAACACGTTGCGCTTCGCGACGCTTGCGCGCCCTTCGGGACGCTATTGTTTTAGTTATTTTTCTTTTTAAATGTAGTGAACTTATGTATTACTTAAAGTTCTATCGACCTTAAGGAACACATTCTCATCAGGACACTCGTGCTTCGCGCTCGATATTTGACATAAACCTCGCGCGATTCGCTCGTAGCGCTTCGTGGTCTGGAATATTTGATCGTCCAGCTTCAATTCTTTATATTAACTTTGTAATATTTTCTCATATCTCACGTTTTTTGACGGGAAAATTTTATTTTTTATTTTTTAAAAACAGTTATCACGATTAAAATGAAAAATACTTACTTTATCAAAAAATGGTCAAGGAAAGATTTGTAGATCTTTTAAAGACCATTTATTATGCCCCTAATCATTTTTTCTGTATCTCGCATTATTTTGCTCAAAATGTGAATTTTCGTTTTTTCAAAAAAATTCAAAAAGTTTTCATGCCATTCCTGTAGAGCGTTCAAAAAATAACATTTTTCATCTCTTAACTTTTTTTCATATTGTGCGTTGTTTGGCTTCAAATAGTCATTTTTTTTCGTTTTTTTGAATTTTCGAAACGTCATAAGTCTGATAATTATTTTCTTATCGAAGAAACTCATGAGAATAAATTATTCTACTTTTAGAGTACTATGACGATCCATACATAGAATTTGTAAATTAAAAAAAGTGGTTTGAAAAATTTTCAAAATTCTCTCAATTTTTTAATTTTCATCCAAAATGGCTGGCTAACGAACTTGACCTTAATTTTAGGACACTGAAAGAGTATACCAAAGGCCAATCCAAACGGTCAATTCTTTCGAAAGTTATCGTGCACACAATCTAAAAATCTACAGACAGACACAAAGACAGACAGACGCATTCTTAAAAACATGTTTTATTGGTTCAGGGGGTCTCAAAACGTGGAAATTTGACAAAAATAGGGGGGAATCAAATTTTACACAAATCTAATACATTCTCTCTGATGAGAATGTAAAAATGGCGGAGATATAAGCCAATAAGTATGGATCCTTTTTTGAAAATCCTTGCTGATGGTGTACCTAGTTTCTCTGTTAGACATTGTCTGAAAAATATAATTTTTTTTGCTTATTTAGAAAGGTAATAGCTATCGAGTGAAGTAGGAAAAATTAAAAAAGAATTTTGTAGAAATGACAGCTGTTTCAACAAAAAATCTCTGATTTTCTTCGAAATTTTGAGTTTAAAAAATTCATAGCTCATGAACATGGCATCCAATCAAAAAAATCCGATCAACCAAACCTGCTTCTACCTCGGGTGTCTAGTCATCTAGTGTATGATAAGGAATAAGTGTTGTGAATTTTAACAAAATCGGTTGAGTAGATTTCGAGATATCGTGTACACCAATTTGAAAAAAGTAGTTTTTAAAAAAAGCATATCTCTGTCATTTTTTAATTTTTTAAATTAGATATTATTTTCCTTTATTCATGAAACTACCATGTAATACGTGTGTAATATAACAATTATTTTATATACCTATTTAATAAATGCGCTGGAAAAACGTTTATTTTTATACGGCAGATATAGTAGACGATAATTTGTAGGGTTGTGTTATTAAAATGGTAAATAAATATATATATTTTCAAAATTTTCAAAATACTTCAGAATAAATTTAAGGATTTTGAAGACATTTTACGGGATTTCAACAGATGTCGAGTGATTTTACGAAGTTTCAAGTAATTTGAGAGTATTTTAAAAGATTTCACGTAATTTTAAAGGATTTCAAGAGATTTCAAATGAGTTTAAAGAATATGGAAGAATTTTTAAGACAATTACAATGATTTTTGCTTTCTCATAGAGGAAGCTTTAAAGTGATGAAAAAAGATATTTTTTAACATATTTAAAGAGGAATAATATCTGACATGATGTCCTGAAAAATTGTCCGAATGTGTGTGTGTGTGTGTGTGTGTGTGTGTATCACGCTTTTAACAATTCTATATACTATTTACCAAGTTGAATTTCTTACAAGGGTTTAACAAAATATTTAATTTCACAAGGTTTATGAACTTTTACAATTTTTGTAAAAGTGATTTTTCGACTATAATTTCTCAAATAATTAAAATTCAAAGCTGATGTGAAAATATGTAAGAAAGATTCCTTGCGTCGAGGCGAATCAATCATCCTGTATGACTAATACATTTCATTGAAAATTAAAAAAGTTATGCTGAATTGTAATTTTCAATAAGTGATTAATCTACTATAAAACTTCTCAAATAATCAAAATTCAAAGCTGATGTAAAAATATGTAAAAGAGTTTCCTTGTGTCGAGGCGAATCGATCGTCCTGTATGACTAATACATTTCATTGAAAAGTTAAACAGTTATGCTGAATTGTAATTTTCAATAATTGATTTTTCTACTATATAGCTTCTCCAATAATCTAAATTCTAAACAGATGTAACAAGAAAAAAGATTCTTTGTGTCGAGACGAATCAATTGACCTATAAGATTAATGCATTTCATTGAAAAGTAAAGAATTGATGGTTATTTGTAATTTTGAAAAATGAATTTTAATGAATTTTTCAACTGTAACTTTCAAAATTAGCACATTTCAAAGCTGATGTACTACAAAAAATAACCATTTTTTGTATTGACACGAATAAAATAAGCTAATAATAATATATTTGATTAATTAATTAATGCTTCCTCTATTTGGAAGCAAATCATATTTGCTTCCAGGAAGCAAAGTGCTCATTGAATGAGCACAAAAGTTGATACAACTTCACAGTTAGTTCAAAGAATTCAAGAAATTTTAAAAAGCATTTAAAAGAGTTTAGAGATTTCGAAGAAATTTCGCAGTATATCTCTAAAATTTTAAAGGGATTAAAGGAAATTACTAGGTATTTGAATGCGTTTAATTATCTGGAAAAGATTTTTCAAACCGAAAATTATCCGCAATTATCCTATAATGCCAATATCTATAATTTTTCAGATGATTCAACTTTATCAATTGAAAAAAAGTGAAAAAGTAACAAATTTCCAGAATAGGTAAAGAAAAAAATGTACATAGATAAGTGACGACCTGTGATGTGTATTCTGCTCTTTGCAAAGAGATCTGATTGAAATATATTTCACAATGAACACAATCTAATAAGATGTCAGGTGTGCATGAGCAGACTACTTGTTCCTATTATTCGAGAACGAGATAAGAGCTTGCTTAATGTCTTGTATGTTCCGTTACGTTGTTGCCTCATCGTTGACGGTTGCTCTACCAACATCGATAGTGTCGGGGGAAGTCTTGCTCATCTTCTTACCTAATAACTACGTCCGTTACCGTTGCATGCCATTAGTTTACGAGTTGCCTCTGACAAGTATTCAATTGCGATTGGACATCGATAATACTAATCTCATTACTCTCTGAACATGAAAATCCTTCTATTTCAATTATGTAACTATAAAGCTTCAGCTATATATAGCTATTTACTCAAGTAAAATATATTATTCTAGTCGATATCTGTTTAACGAACATTGGTTTCTTTATTTAAAAAGTTCACAATATTAATTACTGCATTAATCACTCCCAAGAGATAACACAATATTGCAAGACAACTACTTTATATTCCCACATATTTTACTGTCCTTTAACCCCCAATCTCAGCCAATAAAATTTAAATTAAGAATTCAGCAGAAATTTAAAGGCGGATTCAATCAAATTAAAGGTGAATTCAATTCAACTTAACTGCAATTCAAAATAATTCAAGGCCGATTGAAGAATAAAAGAAGAGCAATTAACATTAACAAAAGAATTTCAGGATTTTTATAAGATGTCAAGACATTTTAATTGACTTTAAGAAATTTTGAGGGATTTCAAGGATTTCAAGATATTTTAAGTTATTTTAAGGAAATTCAAGGGCTTCTAAGCGATTTAAAACAATTTAAAACGATTTAAAGTTTTTTTTTTTTAAATTACACGATTTCAAAAGAATTGAGAAAGGTTTAACAGTGAACTCAATAGTCGATTTTGTGCTGGCCTCAGGGCGGCACAGAATCGCACCACGGTTTCAGGTAAAAACTAAGGACCGTATATATCATCTCCGAACCGGGTACCAGTGCTCCCAATAATTCGCCACCGTGCTCGCCACGTAAACAACTTCTGATACGACACTGGCTCTTCGAGCGTACGAGCTCTTTGAGGGTACATATAAGACGTCGAGGAATGCTGCGGGGAGGGGAGGGGGTTTGAACTTTCATTTTTTTATATTTATTTCAAGTAATTCCTTTGCTTGCATATACTACCGTCGGAAATAAAATTGCCAGTATGCCTGTTTTTTAGCAGTTGTTTAAAGTTCTCTAACTTTTTAAATATTTAATTGAAAAATTTTTCTCCAAAACAGTACGAAAGATAATAAAATTCTGCGGCTAATAAGCTAAAGGGAAAGTTAAAATCTGTATTTTATAAAAAGATATTTCCAAAGAACCTCAATTTTCAAAAATGTTAATAACTCCGAAAATATTTATTATTTTAAAAAGCTCTTGGTGTCATTTTGAAGATAAATTTTCACAGATAAATTTTCATATTATAGATTTTAACTTTCCTTTCAGCTTACTAGACGCCGAATTTTATTAGTTTTCGTACTGCTTTGGAGAAAAATTTTTCAATTAAATATTATAAAAATTAGAGATCTTTAAGTAACTGCTAAAAAACAGACGTACTGAGAATTTCCGACGGTAGTGTAATATCAAAAAATATTTTTAAATTTTTAGTTTTTACATTGTCAGGATCTGTTTGCGCTCGAACCAAAAAGTTTATGTGCCCTCATATATAATGTTCCGGCGCCTCAATTCAAAGATTTCAGGATATTTAAAGTGATTTTAAGGAATTCATATACCTTTTATATATAGGATTATTTAAATAATAGAATATATGTAAATAACGGAGCTTCAGTGAAAGTTGCGATAAAATATGTATACCTTTTATACCATTAATTATAACGACGGCCCCCATCCGCATAATAAACCTCAACAGAGCCAAGTTAACTTTAAGTATTTAAGTATATTTAAATACTTTTGTAGAATTTGAATAGATTCCGAAGAGCCTTAAAATGTTTTCAATTGATTTTAAGTGATTTTCGAGAATTTCAATTTCAAGAGATTACAAAAGATTTTAAAAGAATTTCAAGTATTTCAAGTATTTTTAATGAATTACTAGTGATTATTAGGAATTCCAAACGATTTAAAAAGAATTAAATAATTTCAAGAGATTTCGAAAAGATTGTAAATGGTTTTACTTAATTCAAGAGATTTCATAAGATTTAAAGACAAATTTTTAATGAGATTTTGAAGATATTTCAAAGGTTTTCTGGAGATCTGAAGTGATTTAATGGAATTTTATGACCTGAAATTATCCTATAATTCCAATGATAATCACTTTTCAAAAAGATGAAAATGTTAAAAATTTCAAAAACAGGTGAGAAAAGGTGAATAGGTGACGACCGATAAAGACTGCTTACTGAATTTTTTTGGTTCTAGAAAAAACTAATCGATTTAAGAGTTCCAAGGAGACCTAATTAAAGTAATTCAACCAAAAAAGAGGATTCCTCTCGGAGGTCTTTTCTAAAGAGTGATAAAAACACTAAAGGTCAGAAGTGGACCTTCGAAAACGTGTTTGCAACTTCCATTTTGGCTCTAGGCCATAACATGGAGGAACCATTCGGTAGCCTTCTTCAGAATATTTCTTTTTACTTGAAGCAGAGACAAAAAATTTACCTGCCTTCGTAACCTAATTCTGAAATTGTATCGATTACGAAAGACAAATTGAAGTGTTCTTAATTATTTTACCAAAGAAGAGATAGAAAGAAGCTATCTCTATAATAGGGTGGTCAAAAAACTTTATTTTTTTGATTTTTTAAAGTCTCATCTCATTTTGTGTTATTTTATGAACAAAAAAATGTTCTAATTTTTTATTCCTCATGGAGGAACCTTTGTAGAGGTGATAAAATGGATTTTTTAAAAACAGTTTTTTTTGGATAAATTTTAAGAGGAATATATATAGTATCAGCTAGTATGATGTCCTGAAAAATTGTCTGGATGAGTATGTGTGTCACGCTTTTCTTGTTCCTTCCATATCTCAAGAACGTGTATATAGCAATTGATGAAATTTTGCACACTTATTCCGCCCTATAAAATCTTCTATAACAAGGATTTACAAAAATATTCAATTTTACAAGATATATGTACCTTTAAAATTTTTTTAAAATTAATTTTTCGACTATAACTTCTTAACTAGTCAAAATTTAAAGCTGATGTAAAGAATATAAATGTTCGTGGAGATGAATTGATTGACCCATATAATTAATACATTTAATTAAAAAGTAAGGTACTTATGGTTATTTATGATTTTGAAAAACTAATTTTTCAACAATAACTTCTCCAATTATCATAAATTTTAACTGATGAGAAGAAAAATTTTTTGTACATATTGAGACGAATCAATTAATATGTAATATTAATGCTTCCTCTATGAGGAAGAAAATCGTTTCATGGAAGCATAGTTCATTTCAGTGCGCAGCCTAAAAATTTTATATATTTAAATTAAATAATTTATCCCCAACTTTGTAATGACTCACTGTTTAAGATACTAAAAAGTAATCTCTTTAAGACTTTTCTGAATTTTCTGAATTCTGAATACGAAAGTATTGGAAAATTCAACCCCCCACCACTTATGGAGAGGTGGTAATCCTAGTTTATAATTTTTTGGATGAAGTACTATTGGATAGACGAACATATTCCCCTAATTTGAAGACAATCAAAGAACGTGATTTTTTAAGTTGGGACAGTTGAAGAATAATCCCCCATACATGGTTGGTCTAACCATACCTTCTTCCCTGAAGGTAGCATTTTCTCCTTCTTCACTGTATATTATATATTGAAAGAAAAAGTTTTAAATGTATTTTTTTTTTATAGATTATTAAGAACGAAAGGTGGAAAGATGTTTATTTTAAGGGCATTATTTTTCATAGCTCTGTTAGCAAGGTGTCTAGTGGGGGTTAGGGGGTGGTCGAGTGGCGAGAAAAGATTCTCGCCGGAAAAGAGAGGGCGAGCGTGAAGGGACTTCTCGCTGGAGAGTAGGAGGTTGGAGGCAATGAGGGAAGACCCTCACGGAGAAGTAAAAAGGGTTATACGAAAAGAGGCTTCTCGTGGAAAAAGGGATGGGAGCGAAGGTAGTGAGAAAAGATCCTCACGGAGAAAAGAAGAGAAGAGACTTCTCTAGGAAAGAAAGGAAATCGGGGGCTGTGAGGAAAGATCCTCACGAGGAGAAGAAGAGAAGAGACTTCTCTTGGAAAGAAAGAGGAAAGGTCAAAGGCAGTGAGAAAGGATCCTCACGGAGAAAAGAAGAGAAGAGACTTCTCTAGGAAAGAAAAGGAAGTCGAGGGTTGTGAGGAAAGGATCCTCACGGAGAAAAGGAAAGGAAGGACGATGAGAACGGATCTCTCGAGGCAAGAGAAGACTTTGGAGATAGAGAGAAAAGGTTCTCACGGATAAGAAAGTAGCGAGAAGGGACTTCTCGTGGAAGGCTGACCAGGGATGACTGAAAGAAGCGAAGTCCGGAATGCGATGGCTACTTTATATATTTTTACAGCTAAGTTGAAGGAGTCGTTGACGGTGTCCTTCTGACGGACAGACTGACCAAACTAAGAAAACGCATCCTTTTTATAGGAAAACTCTCCCATGAAGATATCATGGAAGGAGAACGCTCCTCTCCCTGTTTTCCTTGGTAGTTTTCCATAGGAATTTAGAAAGTTCAGGAAGTTTATTTATAAGACAGTATTGTTATTTCGACTCTGGAAGCGTACTTGGGTCTGAGAGTGTGATAGGGTTAGACTCACTGTGCGAGGGAGTGAGACGGCTAGCATGGCCATTATGTACAGGGCCCTTTTTTTTTATCGCGTGAACGCTTGCAGGTCAGTATTTGTCTCTTTGCTTGTACTTTTGAAGAGTTTCAACGAAGCATCAGAAAAATACTTCGGCGCAAAATAATATTCGGTGAATATTCTTCTACCTTCTTTTGCTTTGTTGATTTCTTCCCTATTTTACATATATTACTAATACAAGAGAGAAAAAAATTATACGACGAAATTTGTTACAGTTTTAATCCTTAAAGTTAAGTTAAAATGAGAGCAACGTCGTCTAAAAGTATGCGCCTTGGTGTATATTAGCTCTGTAATAAAAGAAATATTGGGAGGTAAAAAGATTGTAGAGTGGTCGGGGCGGGATCGATGGGCGAAGACCCCGTGGGGGATTCCACTCCAAACCAAAAAGACAAAACCAAAAAGATTTATCTGCATTATGTGTTTTTCCAGGTATGTCTCATTTTTGTATGGAATTATGTATATTGCAAATTCTGAAGCATGTTTTGTTTGTTAAAAATCCACTAATTAAAAACATATTTGACAGAATTGTTAAAAATGTAATAATTTTACAAAAAAAATGTTTCTTAATAAATCAATGAACTAAATTTTGCTTCCATAAAATAGAAACACTTAAGAAATTATTTACCATATAAATATTTAAAAAACGATTACTCGCATTAATAGAATAATCATTACTATAGAATTATCTCTAAATCACAAAGAAGCAAGCAATTGTTTTTATAGAACAGCCAGTATCAGGGTCCGAGTTCTTCGATGTTGGTTTACCATATGGAGTGCGAATCAATGAAATGTCCAATTTTGGCGATTTAAACTGCTTTTCACAGATCTTGGATGTTGATGCATGAACAGTTAGGTTGTGGTCATTCTTTGTGCAATTTGATACTGGCAATTTATTTGGTAACATTAATGATCCAGTTATCTGATGACATGTTTTCTTTTTTGTAGCATCACAGTCGTCAATGTAACCCTCCACGACATGGTTGGACTTTCAACCTCCAAGTCGTTTGATATCGGAGAATTTACCTCCGGAATTAGCCAATGGTGTTGCTCCAATATGCCGGAAGCTATGCCCCGTACATAATTCTGGATCAGGCAATTCCAAATACGTGGGGATCTTTTTTGGCACGTTTTCAAACTTGTTGACTCCAATAGATTATCGAATACCCTTCCTTTTTTGGTAATTTGCAAAAAAACTTGTCGCCTTTTACATTTTCTAGACGCAGAGTTACATATTTTTTGTAAATATCGTAAATATACGGCTGTTCTGCTAGAAAAAATACGCGTTTTCTCAGAAAGTAACGAAATTATCCGCTGAGGGTACCGCCCACCTTGTTGATCTACTGAGTTCAAGACGTCTCGTCTCCCTGCTCCACGGTACCCCTTACTTACTATAACATATATATTAGCGCCAATTCTACGGAACTCTTAAGGGCATTGGAGCGTTTTGAATAGAAAAAAACAAATTTTTATATAGAATCACTCAAATCTTACCTCGCGCCGTACATTTCATGGCAAAATTGCAAAAATTTATTGTTTGACGGGACCTTTCATCTAGCTCAGTTTCTCGATGGCAGGACTTGGACTTGATATACGCCCTAAGCGCAAAGACCTAACGACATTGCTAAATCGGAAAAACAACTGTAGATATTTCATTTTTACTTTAGACCTAAGAGCTTAGAAGCGGGCGAGAAGCTAAGTGGAAAAAGAAACTCGC
>JAUEJJ010000042.1:4204210-4217888 GCA_032164275.1 Synergus coniferae
ACCCGTCTCTCTCCTTAACTTTAAAGAACACTAATATCACTCCATCCAATAGTGCAAGATTTCTTGGCATTACTCTATATTTTAAATTCTCTTTCGATGCACACTTCATCTATCTAGCTGATAAATGTCGCAAAGTCTTGAATATTTTAAAAGTCCTCAGAGGAGTATATGGTGGGGGGCCGATCTCACTATTCTTCTAGCAGTTTATAATACAATGATTAGAAGTTGCATAGACTACGGCTCACATATTTTTACTTTCAAAAAACACAAATACTTTGATAAATTAGAGAAAATTCGTAATCAAGCACTGAGATTAGCACTCGGGTACCGCAGCAGCACCCTCATAAATGTCATGCTTGCGGAAACTTGCCAGCCCCCTTTAAAAATTAGATTCTGCTATTTAGCCAAAAAATATATAATTAAAACTTTTTCTTTTCTAGATCACCCCCTTCCTGATAGTTTACTAACTCTGTGGAATAACTCTCAACCTAAAAACACTTATCGTATTAGGGATATATTTGTTCTCCTGAATGCCTTTGGCAAGGTCAAGGGCTTCAAACACCAAATAAGAAGGGCATATGTGCACCTATTTTTTGAATTTCCTGACGAATATCACCTTTTTGTCCCTCAGATTCAACAAGAAATGGGTTATTTGATTCAGGGCAGCCCTGCACAGAAGACCTATTTTGCGATTTAACAGACGCAAAGTATAATGACTACATACAATTTTTTACAGATGGTTCAAAATCAGAATCTGACAACTCCGTGGGCTGTGCATATATGTGCCCGTCCGCAAATTTTTCACTTTCATTTAAAATTTCAAGTCATGCTTCTATTTTTTCTATAGAAGCTATAGCCATTCTTTACACCTTGGACTAGCTTGATCTTTCTTATTAGAAACCGTCTTGCCACACTTGCTAAATTTAATCTTTTTGTTTCACTAGAATGGATCCCTGGTCACAAGGGAATATCTGGTAATGAGCAGGCGGACGTGGCTGTTAAATCAGCAGCTACGAACGCCAACCTTTTAAATATTTCCCTCCCTCACTCTGATTTCTATCACTCCGCCTCCAAGGATCTCAAGGACAGCTGTCTGCATGGATTCTTGCTATGGTTAATTCTAAAGGTGTCCATTACACCCAATGTTTCTATAAACAACGCAAGAAACCATGGTTTACCTACTCTAACGCGAGAAGAGAATGGATTATATCCCTCTGTCGCATGAGAAGCAATAAATGCCAGTTTAGCACGTAAAAACATCATAGATTCCACTAGCTGTCCGTGTAATCCCAATGTCGAAGAAGACTTGGATCATGTCCTCTGGGATTGTCCCAGATCCCAAAATTTCCGACCCAACCTTATTAAAGCCCTATCTAAAGCACTGAAGTGTCTTCCCCCTTTTTGTTCTGTTCAATTTTTAATTAACCCCTATATTAGAGTATTCTCTCACGTTTTCAGATTCCTTAAACTTGCTGATTTAAAAATTTAATTCCTTTCCTTTCTTTTCTTTCAAATTTACTATCCACGTGTGTTGGTCCAATTGGACCAATAGCATTCGCTGCTACCCTATGGGTGTGGGAAACCCAGAATTCCTATTGGACTTCATTTAGTGCGGGGAATGGCGGGATCCGTCGGGCGTCTCCTTTCATCAGAGGGAGAGGCCGGACCGACCTTGCTTCTTCTCGTATTTTGTCCCACCACCCTGGGGCAATAGACTGGGTTTCCCAGTCTGTTGCCCCGCTGGCCGGGAGCCTTTTCATCTTTGTTCCAGCTGGTAACAGAGCATCTTTTCAAACGTCTTTTTCAAAAGATGGTGTGCGATGCCACTTGTAACTCATCGTAAAATCATTTGAAATCAAAAAGCAAGTAAGGATAGTTAAAGTGGATCGTTTTTCTTACCCCAACGGTTTTCTCTTTTTTCATTTTTAAATTTGTTGTGGTCTTTTTAAGATTTTTGATAAAAGATTCCGCCTTTTTGTAGCTATACCATAAAATTAAAACAATAAACAAAAAAACACCGTTGGGGGTAGGTATTTTATGTATATAAAATTTATAAAAAATTTAAAAAGGATCGGTGCAGTAATTTTAAAATGACGAGTGGCACGGACTTTCAAAACGTTATTTCAAGAAAAATGCGTTTAAAGTTTTTGACTTTAAAAAAGTAAGAAGAATATTAATTTGTAAACGGTGTTTTTTGTTTTTTGTTTTCTTTTAATCTTGCAGCTATAAAATGGCGGAATTTTTCATAAAAAATCACTAGTTTTGCTTAAAAGACCATAAAAAATTTAAAAATGAAAATAAAAGAAAAACCGTTAGGGGGAGCAAAAACATCCACTTTAACTAACCTCACTTGCTTCAAGTGATTTCAAGTGATTCAAGTGATTCAAGTTTACGATGTTTAAATCAAAAACTGTAATATGTAGAATGGTATAATAAAGTTACGTTAATCTAATTTAAAAAAAAATTCAGATAAAAAGTGTTTTTTCCACCAAAAAGACCCAAGTCCCCCCTTAAAGAATTGCCCTTCATATTTTCCCAGATTGTCCTAGTCATTTTAGAGTCTCCAAATTGTTTTTGCTTTATCAAAATTTTCTAGACAGTCCAAAACTTTATGTGGTTCTTATGTGGTTCTTATGTGGTTCAAAAAAAGAGACTTTCAATTTTTACAAAATTTTGGTACCCGTCCAAGATTCCAGGACTGAGGTCTACACTTTTTATAGGACAAACTTTTTCCGTATGGGCTCATAAATATATAAAAACTTGAAATCTGAATTTTATTTTTTGTCTGACCTCCCTTGAAAACGCTCTTTTTGGTGTCTGCAGTTTAACCAACGTAAAGTTGCCAATTTCAGTCCGGTGACGATCAGCGGGCGTAAAGTTTCTCTCAGTGGCGTCATTTCTACTTACAACAACGAACTACTCTGTAACTGCTTAATTGATCTATAACTTCACACTGTTCGTGATATAGTCAATACGTCATAGTACCGTGCTGGAAGCAAAGAGATAGAAATCCTATCCCTTTCTATCTCCTACTATTTCTAAAACAGAAAGAAATAAAGATTGTTTATCCCGCTCTATCTCTCGCCTATCCCCGTCTATCTCTTTCTATCCCATATCAATCCACAACAACGCATATCTTTTTTAATCTCCTCTTTTCTATCACTTTCTATCTCTTTCTACCTCCACCTCACTCCACATCAACGCCTATCTCTTTCAATCTCCACTTCTCTACCTCTTTCTATCTCATTTTCAATCACCGTTCTCTCCTATCACTTTCAATCCCCACATCTCTATCTCTTTCTATCTCTATGTATACCTGCCTAACCTTTCCTATCTCTCGACTATTCCTGTCTATTTCTTTCTATCTCCTTATTAATTTCACTTCACTCCTATCTCTTTCAATCTCCACTTCTCTATTCTCTCCTATATTTCGTCTATTCTCGTCTATACCTTTCTATCTCCTTGTCAATCAAAATTGCTCTTATCTGTTTCAATCCCCATTTCTATATCCCCTTCTATCTCTCACCTATACTCATCTATCTTTTGTTGTCTCTTTATTATTCTCAATTCGCTCCTGTTTGTTTCAATAAATAAATAAAATATATCTATGAGATACAGAAGAACGAATTAAACGATAAAGCAGTGGATCCATATTGGCGCAAGAAAATATTAAGTGCATAGAATAGCTGACAAGGAATGGAATAAGATAGAGGAAAGAGGGGATTGATATAGATAGGTTAGTGACTATACTGATAAAGAGATTGAAAGAGATAGACCTGCATAGGTGAGAGATAGGCTGGGATAGAAATGAGGAGATTAAAAGAGATAAGTTAGTAATTATAACGACTGACAATAAGATTTAAAAAGGCAGAGGTGGGTAGACGAAAGATAAATGAGGAAATTGAAGATATAGGTTATATAATAGATGTTAACAAAGATATTGACAAATATAGAGTAGGATAAGAGGTAGACTGTGATGAGCTCAATGTGCGCGGGTTCGCGTCCCTATAGATGCGGATTTTTATACGTTAGTAGTATGATTAGAATAAAATATATGTACAAATTATTGTAATTGTAAAATGATTATGAATGTTTAAAATATGAAAATTAATATGTGAATAACACAGGTATAAACTGAGGAATAGGAAAAGATAGATATCACCGGATACGGGGATATAATGGTGGACAGAAAGAGATAGCGTTTCGGAAATTCAAAATGGATAATTAGAAGAGATAGAGAAGTTCTATCTCTTTCTCTCTTCAAATTTCTATCTCTTTCTATCTCTTTATTTCCAGCAGGGTATTCTTTTTACACCAAAAATTGTAAAATTGTAGAACATTTTTAACGAATCCAATTCCGTCGTCGCATTTTCAGAGGGAGCTGGCCAAAAAATATTGTGTGTACCTAGGTTGAAAGGATATTTTGCCTCGTGTTATTGACGTCCTCGCCATTCGCTCGTACGTCAAACTTCACACTCGCCTAAAATAAAATAACACAATATACTATGGTTTTTATAATATAAGATAAAACGAGTATTTTATGAAGCTATAAATTGTCTATTTATTCTCGTAAAATTTTGTTAATATCTTTCTTCACCTCATCTAAGAACAAGAACCTCGCACACGTGTGGATTGACCATCGACCTATTACCCTTCCGCATTACGTAAAGAATTAGCAGACAATGTTTGTAAGAAACGCACTCTTTCAGGGTCAAAATTTCCATAATGTACTCAGGGTTATCCAACAACTTCCGGTATTGTATAATCCTTCAACACCATCATATGTATCATTATGCACAACTGTGCATGGTCAGTAATAAAACTAGACGAACTACTTCGAATGATTTATGATTGACTTTGCCATTTATATTCCAGCTTCCATATCCGTAGACGAGATCCTTTTTATTCCTATCACTACTTCCGAACAATAACTTTCCACAAAAGCATTTACTATTTTCAGATAAGGATTTCGTTCGAAAATCAAAAAGGCTTCTATACTCTAAATAGTTAATTAATAGTTTAAAATAAAATTGAATATAATTAGGAGCACTTAAATATCTTAAAAGATTTGCAGGATTTTTTAAGATATTTTGAAAGTACTTGAGAACTTTTTTAATTTTTAAAATACTTATTTATTCCTTTACAGCCATTTTTTTACCTTCCTTGAAATCTTTTCAGTTCTTTTAAAACCCTTTAAACATATAATTTCGTAGAATCCCTCTTAATTAGGCTGAGTCGAAAAAATAAAAAATTGGAATTTCAATTTGGTACAAACGGGAAAATGTGTGTTTTCATATCTCTGAAAGTATTGATTGCATTGAAAAATTTATAAAACAAGTTTCTAGATCTCGGTAAAATAAATCTTTTTTGCTTTACTTATTTTTGCGTACGACTAGTTGTTTTGAAGAAAAATTGAAATAACTATTTAAAGAACTGCCAAATGCGATATTAAAGTAAATTCTACAAGGCAAGTGTACCCAATATGGCCTACCTAACGTTTTTTGATGTTTTAAAAAATGTTAACGTTAAAAAATTATATTTTGATTAATGTTTGTGAAAAGTCAATGCTTTTGAATAAATAAAAATATAACAATTTAACAACATTTTTATTGATGTCAAAAAATGGACAAAACAAAAGTGTATTGGCTATATGTGTACCCATAATAGGCCATATTGGATACATGTGTAACCAATATGGCCTATTATGTATTTTAGGAACAAAAAAAATTCTGTTTAGTTTTAAAGGATTAAATTGAAAGTAAATTCCACTTTGGACACATTCTTCACACATTCTTCACACATTCTTGAATGGTTTTTTGGATTTAGATTTATATATATTATATATATTTTTTTTCATTTTTTCACAATATGGCGTAGTGTAGGACATATTGCGGTACTCTTATATTGCAATACATTTTTCTCGAAAACTAACTTATAAACAATCAATAGGTAAATCTAGTTTTATGAGTTGAAAAGAAGGATAAAAACACTATCTGCAGGTACAAGATAAATTTTTTCTACCCATTCTAAATAATGATTATAAGCTTCAACTTATGCGCACCAAATAATAAGAAGCAAGGGTAATACAGCACTTTTGCACAAACACCTCCCTCAGTTGTTAACAAAGCAATCGGGATGATGTTTATTTACGTTAGTCACTTTAGTTTAACAACATTACACGTAGATTTTGCCACAAATTTCATTTTTTGCATAGTTACAGAGATCACGTGATTAGGCCATATTGGATACTAGCCTCAGAAGTTCTGCTGCCAATGGCTTATTTGTACACATTTTTCTTTGAAAATTGTATACACTATACTTGAAATGTTGCTTTATAACGTTAATATTAATTAAATAAACCAACATTGTCTGTAGCGTAAAGAAAAAGTCTAGAAAATATGCATTTTTTCACCGAATTAATATAATAATAATAATAATAATAATAATAATAATCTTAAATTAATTTAAAATTCCTCGGGATTTTTTTAAATCTCTTGAAATATCATGAAATCAAATTCAAATGCATAAATTCAAGATTTAAAAATATTGACAGTTATTTTAATAGATTTCAGAAGAATTTTAAGAAATTAATTTTTAAGCCAAAGAATTCAAAATACTTGTGTAATTAGAATACAAAATATTTCAAAGTATTTTTAAAAAATTTGGAAAAAGGTTTTCCATCCTTTGAAATTCTTTAACATCATTATAAAAATCTCTTGGAAACATTTAATCTCTGATTTAATAATTCTTGAAACCTTGTGAAATCCCTTGAAAATTGTTAAACTCTATTGAAATATTTTTAAAATCCATTGAAACTCCTTTCAAAATTTCTGGAAAGGGACTTAATTTTTTTTCGGAATTATTTAAAAATGATAACCCATTAATTGACTCGTCCTGCTATCCTTGATAGTCTGCTAGTCTGGGACTTGTGGCCTTCCGCTTCACAGGTCTTAAAAGATAAAAAGTAACCATGAAAACACAGCACGATAGAGTCGAGGTTTTACTCGGTACGATAAATTCAGATGCACAAGGCCGCACTGAGTACACGTAATGTAGATAAGGTTGCATTTTTCAGTGTCGCTGACTAGATATGTACTTACTATTTACTCCATCTGTAATGTAATTGTATACTGAATTAAATTTGCTGTGGAGGTGGAAAAATAGATACTTAAAAGTATTAGTAAGCAATTCGCAGAGGACCTTGAGCATAAGACATGATGTTACATAAAGTATCGGGAAGTAATTTAAAATTTTGCTCCTAGGTAGGCAAAAAAGTAGTTAATACCTAGCAGATACCTCAACTTTCAGTCCCCGAATTTAGAGTAGTTGAAAAAATGAGGCGCATGAATATTCCCCAAACTTCAATTGACATAAATTTCATTTCACCGAAAATGAAGTTACCTAAAAGCCATTCACCATAATTTTTATTAATCCTAATTTTTATTTAGTCTTATTTAGTACATAATTTTCATTTGTAAGAAATTCCATTTGACATAATTTTTAAATACCTTAATTTCCATTTAACTTAAATTTTATTTATCCGAAATTCCGTTTTTTATAATAATTTTTATTTACCCTAATTTCCATTCAATCTAAATTTTACTTATCCCAAATTCCATTTCTCATAATTTTTATTTGTTTTAATTTTTATATAACTTAATTTTCAGTTCACCGAATTTCTATTCGAAATAATCTTCATTTGTCCTAATTTCTATATAAACTAATTTTTATGTCACCAAATTTCTATTTTCTATAATTTTTATTTATCCGAATTTCCATTTCTCATAATTTTTATTTACCGTAATTTCCATTTAACCTAAATTTCATTCATCCGAATTTCCATTTGTCATAATTTTTTTTTACCCTAAACCCCATTGAACCTAAATTTTACTTATCAGAAATTCGATTTGTCATAATTCTTATTTGTTCTAATTTTTATATAACCTAATTTTCAGTTTACCGAAATTCCATTCGACATAATTTTCATTTGTCCCAATTTCTATATAAACTAACTTTAATGTGACCGAATTTCTATTTGCGATAATTTTTATTTACCCAAATTTCCATTTGTCATATTTTTTAATTGCCCTAAATTGCATTTAACCTAAATTTCAATTATCCGAATTTCCATTTGTCGTAATTTTTATTTACCCTAAATTGCCTTTATCCGAAGTTCCATTTGTCATAATTTTTATTTACCTTAATTTTCATTCAACCTAATTTTCAATTCCCCGAAATTCCATTTGCGATAAAGTGCATGTATCAGAAATCCCATTTGCCCTAAAAGATTCTTGACCAGTTTTCATGCCGTTGTTTCCCATCTAAGAGAATTTGGTATAGTCGGTAGGTTTGTAGCGGATGGCGCTGTGTGAACGTTCTGTGTCGCGTAGTATGATCGTGTGAAATGAAAGAAAAACATTTTGGCCTATCACATTTCGCGACACAGAACGTACACATAGCGCCATCCGCTCCAAACCTACCGACATTACCAAATTCTTTTAGATGGGAAACAACGGCATGAAAACTGGCCAAGAATCTTTTAAGGCAAATGAAATTTCTGTTACATGCACATTATGACAAATGGAAATTCGGATAATTGAAATTTAGGTTAAATGCAATTTAGGGCAATTAAAAAATATGACAAATGGAAATTTGGGTAAATAAAAATTATCGCAAATAGAAATTCGGTCACATTAAAGTTAGTTTATATAGAAATTGGGACAAATGAAAATTATGTCGAATGGAAGTTCGGTAAACTGAAAATTAGGTTATATAAAAATTAGAACAAATAATAAGAATTATGACAAATAGATATTCGGCTAAATAAAAATTATGACAAATCGAATTTCTGATAAGTAAAATTTAGGTTGAATGGGGTTTAGGGTAAAAAAAAATTATGACAAATGGAAATTCGGATAAATGAAATTTAGGTTAAATGGAAATTAGGGTATATAAAAATTATGACAAATAGAAATTCAGATAAATAAAAATTATAGAAAATAGAAATTCGGTCACATAAAAATTAGTTTATATAGAAATTAGGACAAATGAAGATTATTTCGAATAGAAATTCGGTGAACTGAAAATTAAGTTATATAAAAATTAAAACAAATAAAAATTATGAGAAATGGAATTTGGGATAAGTAAAATTTAGATTGAATGGAAATTAGGGTAAATAAAAATTATTATAAAAAACGGAATTTCGGATAAATAAAATTTAAGTTAAATGGAAATTAAGGTATTTAAAAATTATGTCAAATGGAATTTCTTACAAATGAAAATTATGTACTAAATAAGACTAAATAAAAATTAGGATTAATAAAAATTATGGTGAATGGCTTTTAGGTAACTTCATTTTCGGTGAAATGAAATTTATTTCAATTGAACTTTGGGGAATATTGATGCGCCCCGAAAAAATGAGTAATCCAAAATTACCAATTCTCTGTAAACATATAAGGAGAATTATTTTCTGAAAATAAAAGTAAAGTATTATTTATAAATCGATAAGAGTGGCATTTTTTTGCAGTTTTCTCCATGAAAGAAGCATTGTCAATCAAAGTCATAAAGAAAGGAATCTGAAATCAATTTCCGAAAGGGAGCATTTAACCCAGATGATATTTTTGCACATAAATAGTTATTAAAATTCACCGTAAAAAACGGCAATCAATTTCCGGAAGAGAGCTCTGGACAATTTATAAAAATCCATCAAAATTAAAAGTTTCATAAGAGCAGAGAGTTCAAGAAACTGTTCAGAAAAGAGATTGTTAGAAGTTTTTGCAATCTGATGAAAAAAAAATGGATATAATATAGCATTTTATAATATCCAATAATAGATTAATTGTAATGAAGACTTTAAGTCAAATTTCTTCATCAGAAAAAATGATAGAATCATTTCATTTAGTTTCTTTCGTCACCTATACACCCGTGTGGAAAAGCCGGTTGGGGCCTAAATGGGCCCAAGTTGATTTACCTTACTCCCAATGGGGGCCCAATTGGGAAACCCAACCACACCCCAACAACTAGTTGGATTCTAGTCTGGTTTGTAACGTTGAGTAGTGCTTATACCCAAAATTGTGTTAACCACTTTAATGCACAAGAAACTTTCAAAATCACAAATAAAATACTATTTTATTAATAAAACTATTACATTTGAAGCTTTTTTGACAAATAGAGATGCCCAGTTGGGCCCAGATTGGCGCCCAAATAATATATGGGTTTAACGGTGAAGATTTCAACAAGGGTATAACAGAATTATATTGCCATTTAAATAATTACATAACAAAAAGAAATATATATACTTATCTTCTGCTGAATAATCATGAACTAAATAATTTTATTAACAAAAGATTAAAGGCGAAATCAAACTTTCTGTTTATCGCAAAAAATACTTGTAAGCATTCTATGCAAGATATAAAACGTTAAATTGATATACGCCAAGGCGCATACTTTTAGACGACGTTGCTCTCATTTTAACTTAACTTTAAGGATTAAAACTGTAACAAATTTTGTCGTATAATTTTTTTTCTCTCTTGTATTAGTAATACATGTAAATTAGGGAAGAAATCAATGAAGCAAAAGAAGGCAGAAGAATATTCACTGAATATTATTTTGCGCCGAAGTATCTTTCTGATGCTTCGTTGAAACTCTTCAAAAGTACAAGCTAAGAGACAAATCCCGACCTGCAAGCGTTCACGCAATAAAAAAAAAGAACCCCTTACATAATGGCCATGCTAGCCGTCTCACTCCCTCGCACAGTGAGTCTAACCCTGTCACACTCTCAGACCCAAGTACGCTTCCAGAGTCGAAATAACAAAACTATCTGATAAAAAAAAACTTCCTGAACTTTCTAAATTCCTATGGAAAACTACCAAGGAAAACAGGGAGAGGAGCGTTCTCCTTCCATTATATCTTCATGGGGAGAGTTCTCCTATAAAAGGATGCGTTTTCTTAGTTTGGTCAGTCTGTCCGTCAGAAGGACACCGTCAACGACTCCTTCAACTTAGCTGTAAAAATATATAAAGTAGCCATCGCATTCCGGACTTCGCTTCTTTCAGTCATCCCTGGTCAGCCTTCCACGAGAAGTCCCTTCTCGCTACTTTCTTATCCGTGAGAACCTTTTCTCTCTATCTCCAAAGTCTTCTCTTGCCTCGAGAGATCCGTTCTCATCGTCCTTCCTTTCCTTTTCTCCGTGAGGATCCTTTCCTCACAACCCTCGACTTCCTTTTCTTTCCTAGAGAAGCCTGTTCTCTTCTTTTCTCCGTGAGGATCTTTTCTCACTGCCCTCGACTTCCTTTCCTTTCCAATAGAAGTCTCTTCTCTTCTTTTCTCCGCGAGGATCCTTTCCTCGCAACCCTCGACTTCCTTTCCTTTCCAAGAGAAGTCTCTTCTCTTTTTTTTCCGTGAGGATCTTTTCTCACTGCCTTCGCTCCCATCTCCCTTCCACGAGAAGCCTTTTCTCGTATGACCCTTTTTACTTCACCGTGAGGGTCTGTCCTCATTGCCTCCGACCTCCTACTCTCCAGCGAGAAGTCCCTTCTCGCTCGCCCTCTTTTTTCCGGCGAGAATCTTCTCTCGCCACTCGACCACCCCCTATCCCCCACTAGGCACATTGACAACAAAATGTCAATGCATAAAAAATGTACGATCATTTAACGTTCCTTTTTCATTTTGGGATTTTCTGCTTGAGACTGAAATTCGAAATATAAAGCAAGATAAGTGAAAATAGATTTCCTTAAACTTATTCATTATCTCGAGCACTTCGATTTTCGTCAGCGATATATTATACATTAAACATTTACACCAGAAGGAATGACCTATCTGTTAGTACTGTGAGGACCTATATCTCAAAATTCAAAAAAGAAAAGCACACCCAGCATACGCTGTATTTTTCCTATGCTCCTTTTTTGAGCACTTTGCTTCCTCATTATGATGAATGCAACTGCATTTGCTTCTTCTTAGAGGAAGCATTAACGATTTTCTTAAATACTAAAAAGTATATATTTAATTCTTTTTTTTTTTCAAAGCAAAGAATCTTTCGATGTCATCATTCACATTTTTAATTAAAATTTATCAATATAAGATTATATGATTTTCACGCTGCAAAATATCTTTTACATTCTTACATACAAATAAAAACGAAATTGTTCAAAATTACAAATAAGCATAACTTCCTTAATATTTGAATGAAATGTATTAAATTTATAGGGCATTCGATTCGTCTGGACACAAAGAATCTTTCTTCTTTTTACATCAGCTTTAAATTTTGATTATTTGAGAACTTATAGGCGAAAAATCAATTTTACAAAAATTATAAATGTACATAAAAAACTTTAAATTAAATATTTTGAAAAATCATTTGGCACGTTTTGAGATATTGGTGATGCAAATATACCCAACTTTCATCAATTGCATTACGCGCCTCCTCCTCAAATCACCCAATGTACCCCGCCCCCCATACCTATGGTGCCATAAGTTGACAGTAATACCAAAAAACATTTTCGTCACGTACTGCCCAATCCACTGTCTGCCATCAGAATTAAGTTATAATTCACGCAGAGAATCCTCACATGACAGATCGTCATCTGGATATGTGAGATCGCCATCCCGATACATATGACAGATCGCAATCACGGTATGATAGACGTTCACGTTGCTTTTCTCCAATAAGATCCTAGTATCATTGTTCAGATAAAAGGGCTAAAAATTCGTCTCAAATATTTAGGTAGGACAAAATCTCAGTCACATCAACAGGGGAAAAAACAGCCCACTTTGGAAAAAATCTCTGAGGAAAATTCCTTTAGAAAATATAGCGGTCCTGATTCGTCCGGTTAACAAGCTGTAGGAAATGAAATATTTGACCCAAAATCAAATGAAAAAAAGCAGAAAGACCAAGTGATAGAACTTATCCTTGATGCAAAGGTTTTAGAAGCTATGGGAAAACGTCTGGAGTTAGAAAAAAACGAGGGTCAGCAATTCATACAGATATCGTAGTACACTGGAATGAGATTTTGGAAAAAGGGTTACCAAAAGAGGATTGTAAAAAAATATACGAAACATACCCTACTCTTAATAATTGCGTTCAATAGGGTAAGACGGGGCAGCGCCGACCGGTGAGGAAAAAGCGAGTTTGCGTATAACATTGCTATTATTTAACAATTTTAATTCTAATTTGCTTTAAATAAATCTAATTTATTATAGAGATTGTTTTATCTTACTTAAATCTTGAAAATTAATGTTGTAAAAGAAAAATTATACAGAAAACAGTTTTGACAACGAAAGAATGGAAGATTCGCTGGCAGAAGTATAACACTTCTAACATTAATGGCAATACTTACAGTATGACAATTTGATATTTTGATAGTTGAAACAATATCACATCACATAATTATCATAATTAAACGTAATTCAAGTTTAAAACATCAAATCTCGTAAATAATTGAGGCCTCACCACCGAGGTAAACGCGACCAATTTAATAGGTTACAAGTGTTTAGGTGCTAACATATGTATCATAAATTTTATCGATAGATGATTGGTTGCAGATCTGACACTTTTTTTCGTAGGGTAGAGTGGGGCGGGATGGGCATAGTTAATCTTTTTAATACCAGTATTTAAAGTCTGCAACTTTTTGCTTGAAAGTAAGCTGCTATATGTATTCTATAAACATTTTTAATAATAATT
>JAUEJJ010000042.1:4228233-4239288 GCA_032164275.1 Synergus coniferae
GGGGATAGAGTACAAAGGCCTAATGGCTAAGTGCTCTGAACAGCGAAGGTGCTGCCCTTGTTAAAATATACTACTAATATAAGTCTTAAAGTACTTAAAAAAATGTTTAACAATTTTTTAGATGTGAATCCAGAATGCGGGGGGGGGGTGTTGCAATTAAGTCTTTTTTTCGTGATTTTGACAAAATATTGATGTTTAAAAATGGCATTAGTTTGAAATAATAATTTTTTTTATAGAGAAATCGATAGTAAATCGTTAACAAAATTGGTGAATTTTAATCAATCAAAAACATCCTACGTACTTTGCTCAAGATACGCCAAATAATTTACAAGGTGCTATTACCCCTCAACCTTTAATGTTAATCTTTAAAAGATTCCTATTCAAAAAATGCTTCTAAAAAGTGTCGAGATGATTGTATAATTTTAAGAATTATGCCTATTATGTCGAATTTCTTTCTAACTAAATGAATCCCAATCCGAAATCTAAAAATGTTAATCCGAACGAATCTGATCTTATCCGACCCAATGCGAAATCTAAAAAGATCAATCCGAATAAATCCGACCCAATCGGAAATATTAAAAAAGTGTCAATCCGATTGAATCCGACCTTATCCGACCCAATAAGAAATCTAAAAAAAGGGTCAATCCGAATGAATGAATCCGACCCAATCCAAAATCAAATAAAAATTAAATTAAAAATATAAACAAAATTTCAATCCGTATGAATCCGACTTTATCCAACCCAATCCGAAATCTAAGAGGTCAATCCGAAAGAATCCGAGCCAATCCGAAATTTGACAAAATATGTTTATTTTTTTACGCCAACAAAACGGGCCTTAAAAGGAGCGTTTTCAGTGGGGGTATGGCAAAAAATTCCTTCAATTCACTTGAAATCCCTTAAAATCTCATTTTAAATCCCTAAATTCTTTGAAAATCTTTTACAATGTTTTACAATTCTTTTAAAGTCCTTTGGAATTCTTTTAAAATTCTTTGGAGCTGTTTAATATCCCTAAAAATCTCTTGATATCCTTTAAGGTGTCTAAAACTCGTGAATCCTTCTGAAAAATTTTTAATTTTTCGGAACTCTTCTAAGTCCTTTGAAATTCTTGATTATCGTTTAAAATCCCTTCAACCAGTTAAAAATTCTTTAAAATCGCTTGAAATACTGAAAAATTCATTAAAATCACTTATACAATTTCTTGAAATTCTGTAAGATATATTTGAAATCTTGCAACATGTCTAAGTAATCCTTTAAGATCATTCAATATTAATATTTAAAATCCTTGAAAATACTTTTAAATATTGTTAAATTAATTAAAAATCCTCAAACTCTTGTAGTGAGAACGAGTACATATTTTTACATTAATCAACTTTTAATTTGTAAAAAATTAATGAATTTATAACCAAAAAGGAAATAAAGTGCATCAATTTTTTAACTATGGCAAAAGGAGACATTTAATCAAATCATCAGTGTTTAAATTACGAAGCCTTGCTAAATCCAGTATTAACTAATTAGCTGTATGAATTATTTAAGTTAGTTATGTTTCAGAATTTACATAAATTTTAATTACTTTAATAATTTCTTAAATTTCAAAATGATAAAATCTATCTACATACTTCTGTTAGAAGGTTATAATATTAATTTTGAAAATCTTGGAACTCTTTTGAATTTGTTTAAAGCTCCTTAAAAATCATTTAAAATCTCTTAAAACCCTGTAAAACGATTTAAAGTATCTTGTTATCTTTGAAACAATAATATGTATGATGAAGTCTAGGTTTAAATGACGTCGTAATTATTTATGATCTCCGTAATAAGGATAAAGATAAAGAAATTTTATTTGAAAATAATAATTAGCGTCTGTATCATAATCCCATTTGAATTTAGCGTGAGAAAAAGAAATTGTACAATATAAAGATGATAAATCATTAGCAGTGTGAAATCATTCTTGAACTTTGGACCTTAATTTTATGCGATTAATTTAGTTTTATTTGTAAATTTTAACCAGTACATACTATAAGTGTCTTACCGCAGAGTGTGTCGTATATATTATCAGTAAAATTTCCGTCCTAGGTGAGATAATAGATCGATAAACTGAGAAAAAATGTTTTTTTTCTCATAAAATGATGCAACAGCAAACAGGATAAAAGTTAATGTATTAAGTATTTTCATAACAAATTGATATGTATAAAGTTTGATAATAGAAAAACAAGAAGGTGTGGCATTCCAGAATACGTACTATATGTAGCAACTCTCATACAAAAAGGTCCCTTACTTAATCTTAAAGCAAAGCTGTTTAAACTATTCTGCACATATGGTAAAATTACTTACCCAAGAACAAATGATATTTATATTAAAATTTACCATATGTATTATATCTGATTTTAATTTTGTAAAATAATAATTATGAATCACGATCGCATTGAAATTGAAAAATGATGTCTATTAGCCACGTGGGCTGCATGTAAACTTCCCACTTGTGTATATACATAACTCTTTTAAAGTCGAAACAAGCGAGAAAAGCTCACTGAGAAATCATCATAAAACATATTTGAATAACAACGGTATACATACACGTGATCGATGAAATTGAGAATTTAGGACAAATTTACGTCATATTAATATTCTATTTCAATACCGTTGATGCACGATATTACTATACGCTGCATGTCTACATCTATTTCTAACCGGTTGTTATACCATTATTCAGTTACGTGTCATAATTTATGGTTATTACACTTTAAGTATTAAACGGTTAAATAACTGATTATTTATTAGATACAAATGACAGGTTTTGATAATTAAGTATTTCAAACTTATCTTTACTATCCCCCGTGTAGAAATTTTGAGTTGGCCCCCGCGGGGTCCCGCATAGTTTTCCCCTTATTATGTTGGCCCACAAGGGCAAACTATGAAGGGCCAACATAGAAACGACATGCTCGCCTTTGAAGGCCCCATGTAGGCTGCCTACGAAGGGCCAATAAAGTGGTCCTCTATGGGGCCCCCCTTGGCCCTCTGTAAGGTCCATATATGACCCCTGTAAGCCCCATATAGGCCCTATAAAGGTAATACTTCTAATGCCCGGTTAGGGCATTTTTTAAATTTTAGTGTGAGATTAATGAAAAGTAGTTATTATATTGAAAGAAACTTAATTTTTTAAAATTATAGTCAAACCAGAGTCAAACTATAATGAACTCTGAACTCCTATTATAATAAAAACACGCGTTTTTAATTTGAACACAAAACGAAATAACATAAATAAAGTGTTAAACTAAAATAAGATTAAATTAAAAGTCACGCATTTCACCCTCATTGCTGCTAGAACTATTGTCAGGCCTCAAATTTTCGTTTCCAGCATTAGAACAAGAATATTACGCACGTGCACCTCAACGCACAGCTGATGGAAAATAAAATTTGACTGTTCAACCTAAAAAAGGTAAAAAGTTCACGATAAAAATTAATTTTTGAATTTTCAATATGAATTTAATGTTAAATTCTTTGTTAGAGTAATTTTTTATTTTATTTTCAACTTAGTGATTGGACGTAGAATTCTTTGTCGCAAATAATAAAGGGGCAAATACGTAGGCAACCATTGTAGGCCCTCACGAGAGCCTTCTAGAGGCTCCAGAAAAGGCCCAGCGGGGCATACTATACAGGCGCGGCTTCATAGGGCCTCTAGAGGGCCAACATTTAAAAATGGCTATTATTTTGAGAAAAAAAAATTTTTTTTCAAAAATTTCAATATTTAGTTCCATTCATTCATGTTTTTGGTTTGAAAATAAACAATTCTGATAAAAATTAATTTTATAGGGTAAATATTTATTTTATTTGTTTGAAAAGTCACTTTTTTGTTACAAATAATTCATATGTTTTCGTTAAAAATTACATTATTTAGATAATAATCCACCTTATAAATTCAATATTTAGTTGATAATTATTCGTATTGTTATTTGACAACTAAACTGTTCCGTTCAAAATTCACTTCTTTAGATATAAACATTAAATTAATAAAAAATTAATTGATTTTCTTTCTTAAAAATTTGCTTTTTGGGTTGAAAATTCCAATATTCAGATTACAATGCAGCAGCCTAGTTTTACTTAAATATTCAATTATACATAGTGATGAAAATTATGTATTATTTTCCTTTCAAAATTCCAATATTTAGTTAATAATTCATATTTTTATTTGTAAATTCAAATGTTATGTTTTTGGTTCATAATTATTAAGGTATTCTATCGGAAATTTACATTTTTGGTTTAAAATTCACTTCTTTAATTGACAATCCATCTCATTACAACAAAATTAAACTATTCCGTTGAAAGTTCATATTTTTTATTTTTATCTCCCTGTTTTTGTGAAAAAAATACCCAATTTCTCCTGATAAGAGCATTTTGTTAAGTGAAGTATGATCCAAAAACGAGTTTTCTAAAAAAAATATGTGCATCCGCTTCAGGTTTATTAATGTCAAATGACATGATGTATTAAACGTTTGAACTGTGGATGAGGAGCTAATGAGACACAATTCTTTTTATGGAAAGCAGAATAGAATCACGACTGGCCAGCATCGCCATCGACATTGACATTGCCATTGGCATTGACTGAATAACAGAACTAGCAACATCTCTCGCCTCTCCCTCTTTTGCGGTTGCAACCGAAAGCTTAAATTAACGGAGGTTACGCTGGCCCCGTAATGTAAGTGTTACATCTGCACTTTCTTAAGCGCAAGAGAGATCGGTTGTACCATGTGAAAGTTGCCCGCTATAAGGAGCACGAAGAGTTGATTGGATATATTATGTTAGCACCGGCAAACCTAGTTCTCTTTTCCCCTCCAATTTATCATCCTCCCACAATTTTCCTCTTTTACACCGCTGCTGCCTTTCTGCTTCTTTCCCCTCAAGAGCTCGAGACTCGAGAGTGTCTTCACATTGAACTTGCAAATCTATAGTAGGTACTGAGAATAGTAGTTTTGCTCTTACTGAATGCAGATTTCAACAACTTTTCCAAATTTCCGTCAATTATCGCCATGACATTTAACATTTAAGGGAAATGTCAATTTCCGGGAAATGTTTCTAAGCATATCCACAAATTTCAGTGAATTTGAAGGGATTTCAGTAAGTTTTGAATAATTTTAAAAGACATTAACGCATTTTAAAGGATTTCTTGAGATTTTTATAATTTTTAAATCATTTTGTGAAATTTTAGGTGATTTCAAAGAATTTATGAAATTTTCCATAATTTTATGAGCATTTATTATTATTAGGTTTTTAAATATTTTTCTGGAATTTTAAGGGATTTAAAAATGTTTCTAAGCATATCCAGAAATTTCAGTGAATTTGAAGGGATTTCAGTAAGTTTTGAATAATTTTGACAAACTGATGTATTTTAAGGAATTTTGAAGTTTCTCATTGAATTATAACGATGTCAGAAGATTTTAAAAATATTTTGAGGAATTTTAATGGATTTTAACGTTCTTCGTGGGATTTAAAAAAATATATAGATATTTTTAATCTTTAAAAGATTTTGTGATGTTTTAAAAAATTTCATTGTATTTTAAAAGGTTTTGATGTATTTTAATGGATTTTAAATGTTACCGTGTAATTTTTAGAAATTTCAGAAGGTTTCTAAGAATTTTATAACTTTTATGATTTTCAGGATATCCTGACAATCTTATAAAATTCTTAAATATTTCTTGAAAATTTTTAAGTATTTAAAAATTTCTTTTGTAGAATTGAAAATATTTCAAATGTGTTTCAAGAATTTTAAAAGTATTTGTGAAAGTTTAAGGGATTTCGTGGAATTATCAGAAATGCTAAGGAATTTTATGAAATTTTAAGGTTGTCGTGAAATTTTAAAGAATTTCAAGACTTTCCTAAAAATTTTCGAGAAATTTTAAGAGAGAAGTTTTTTGTGGAGTTTACAAGGATTTCTCGACGAATTTTAAGTAATGTTTAAGTTTTTGGTGGAAGTTTAAAAGCTTTTAACAGATTTTTAAAAGATTCCGTAGAATTTTAGGAGATTTCAAGAGATTTTATGAAGTTTCAAAAGACGATATGCGAATTTTTAAAAAAATTTCAGTAGCTCTATTGTTGATAAATATTGATATTTTTAATAATTTTCTACCTTATTACGTAAAATTTTTGCAAGGAATTTTGAGTGACATTAGTAAAATTCTATAGAAGTGTTGAGAATATGACTGACAATAAATTCTGCAATCGTAAAAAATTATAATTTACATACCAAGATTATTTATAATAAAGTATACACAGAGAAAAATAAAATTAAGGAGCGAGTGTCCATTTTAGGACCCCCTGGGTTTTCGGTTGTACGCAAGCAAGCATCATTTAGTACCGTACAATATCATTCTTGATGAACCGCTAGTCGTTTCAGTTATGAAACGAGGTACGAGTTACGAAACCCGAGGACGTAATATCTGCAGCACGATGTAGGCGAGCTAAAAGCCGAGTTGCCGTGTTCCTGTACCGTTAGATTTTCTCTCCGCAAGTCTATACGCTTATAAGACGGTCGTCACACTTCTTTTTCCCCTTTTTCGTCATCAATAATGTCGTCATCCATCATGGTAACCGCAACATGAAACATCATCAGGAAATCGATGGTCAAAAACCAATTTTAAAATGGGCCAATATCGAATTCCGGCATCGGCCCAATGCTTCCCACCCTCTTTCTTGTTATCTTAAAAAACAAAAATACAATTTTTAGAAGAAAATAAATAAATTTTATAAATTTAAATTATTATAAAGTATTTTTTGTCCAACCACCCCCTCCTCCAACCCCTGAAAACGCTCGTTTTGGTGGCTGCAGTTTAGCCAGCTTCACACTCGTCAAAATAACCTCGTTTACACTTGTAGAATTTTTAAAAGATTTTGACGAATTTGAAGAATTTTCAAGATATTTTATGTTTAAAAACTCTTGAAATATTTTTCAATATTGTGAATGCTTTAGTCTTTTGAAATATCTTAAAATCTTTTCAAATCTCTTGCTTGAATTTGTTGAAATTTATTGAAAAATACTTAAAAATTTTTTTAATTCTTTGTCCTGGGAATCTTCTGAAATCGCTTGCAATTTTCCAAAATTTATTGTAATCCCTTTAAAAACTGTTTTAATTCGTTAAAATCTGTAAAATATTATTGAATTCTGTACATCTTATAAAATCTCTTCAATTCTTCAAAATTTCTTTTGAATTCACCTTGAGTTTTTTTCAATTTCTTCGAATTTAAAAAAAAAATCTATTTTTAAGTCTTTGAAACATTTTCAATTCTTCTAAATTCTTGTGAAACTATTGCAAATATTTTGAAATCTTTTAAAGTTCTTAAAAATTACTTTAAAATCTTTTCTAATTAATTGACACCTTAAAATCTTTTGATTTTTTAAATAATATGCTTGAAATCTACACTTTCTTGAAATCTCTTCGAATATTTTGAAATAATTCGAAATCATTTGAGAGCTTTTGAATTCGTTTGAATTCTTTGAATTTCCTGTGAATTATTTTTTCAATTGTTTTGTATGTTACATGTTTTGTCTTTTATATTCTTTTGAATCCAGTATTGAATTAACCTTGAATTTTGTAAATTCTATCAGATACTTTTTAATTCTTTTGGATTTTTAAAACGTGATCTGGAAACCCCAGAAAATGGCCCTTTAAATTTGAAATTCAATCTTGAATTGCCAAAAAGATTCCTTGGAGTTCGAGTTCATGTTCGGAGTCGAATAATTACCTTTTCATTTATAGGTATCCTTAAAGGATTTAAATCCCACAGTTAGTGACATATTTTCTAGGCTATTTTTTTCCTTTTTCCTTATTTTGATCTATAAAAGTTAAAAATAAACATTAACATAATTAAATGCTAATCTATCTGGATTAAGGTGTCGTTGTTTTAAGAATGCATTGGCACATGATTTCTGAAGCCTGGGATTAACTTAAGCTACATTTCTGGAAGCGAATCGTTAACTTCTTCTTCGAAATCGGATTCAAGACTTGTTTTGACTTATAATTGCGTCTTTTCAAATTCTTAATAATTCTCTCCATATAAAATTGAACAACCACTAATAAATTTGTCAGCAACTTGTGCACAATAATACATGTTAATAAAAAAAATCCACACATTTTGGGGATATTATATAATAATACTTATTGTGTTGATAATAACAGTCTGAATTTTCTCGTATAACTTAATCTTGTGATGACTTAACAGTAAAAGTGATGCAGTCTTATCTGGTCTTACCACACTCCACATTTTCCAAAGATCGAACTTCCCTCATCTATGGTATTTTTGTACTTACAATTGATACTTGTAATTTTAAAAAAATATTTTCAATCCTTTTGAATCTCTTTAAAAAAAACCTTTAAAATCCCGTCTAATGCTCAATAGTTATTCAAAATCCCTTACAGTGTTTAAAAATTTTTTAAATCCTATAAAATTACTTCGAAATCCGTAAACTCATCTGAATTCTCTGAAATTACTGTAAATGGTTTAAATTCATTTAAAATCTCTTGAAATTTTTTAAAATTATTTCAAACCTCTTGAAATCTTTTTAAATATTTTAAAAATATATTGAAATTCATTAAGATCCCCTAAATCATTTTATATCACTTGAAATCATTTTAAATTCTATGATATTCCTTAAAATCATTTGAAATATTTTAAAATCTTTTAATTCCTGTGAAATTTCCTATCTCACTTCATTTGAAAATATTTTAAATCACCTGAAAGTACTTGAATTTTCTTTAAATCACTAAAAATATCTTGAAATCTTATAAAAATGTTAAAACTCTTTTTAGTTCTTTAAACATCTTAAAATCCTTTTAAATTGTTAAGAATTTCTTGCAATTTCTGGAAATATTATACATACTTTCAACTTCTTTAAAATCTTTTAAAATCCCTTGGAATTTCTTCAAATCACTTAAAATTTGATATACGCCCAAGCGTATAGACACTCATGACGACATTGCCAACTCGCAAGATCAGGGTGAGAACCCCTGCTCTCAAATATGCCACTGCCGCAAAATCCTAATTATGTCTCTAGAGTCTAGAAAATCAAAATAGTACGTCCAACGACGACCTTGGGGTCCCCATTGTCCGCCCGGTCGGATAATCCCTACAAGTATAGGACGACAACGACGTTTCCAGAACGTTTAAGCTTCGTCCTAGCGATACTTTAACGTAATATTTACTTGATGTTTTCCCTAATATTATTTTTAATGTTAACATTAGTCTTAAACAAATCATCGGCATCCTGAAACGGAACGGTTATCTTCCCATGCTTTACCGAGGGAACGTAACCAATACGTAACACGGTCCAAGCGTCCCTTATTGCATCACTCAGGGAAAGCAATACGTAATTCACTAGAATCAACGTAGCCTGGAAAAAATTAGTTATAAGACAACGATTAAAACTCTACTTTGGTCATAAATAAATAACTAAATAGACTATGAATCAAATATTCTAATCAGTAGCCTGAAGAAAAGTAATTAGGCTAAAAGTAGGTTAAAATATTGTAACAGATAGGATCACTGCACAAATAATGTTAGTTTATATTAACGACTTAATGTAGGAGTAGCATTAAATTAAGATATCATTAAATTTTAGTTTGTATAACTGAAAATAAGAGGAACATAGACTAGAACATCCATCTGACACTGAAAGCAGAGAGGCTATAACGCTGATTGGCTCCTAGAAATTTCCGGGGATTAAATGCGACCAATCAGCGTCCTGTGACTCATTCTCCAGCCACCGATATAAAAGGAGACACTTTGTCGGCCTTTGAAGGCACTCCTCTTCGGGATTCGGTCGGTCCCGACGACATCGGCCCTTCAGCGACCTTGAGCGACCTGAAGGAGCTGTCTGCCGCCTACTCAGCCTAGTGTCAGGGGACTGTACCATCAACATACCCTGCAATTTGCCTACCCTTGCCTGGCTTCGACGCCTACTTCCAAAGCGGAGAGGAATAATAAAGAGAGAGACTCAAAAATCTGAACTGTCTACCTTAGGTACTCCGAAAGAAACACTTCAAACACTCAGTTCTTTTCAGAACTACTCGTCGTTCTGACATGTTTGAAACCAAGAGCTATTTTAGAGCTACCATCACACGTAGGAATATCTTCGGGCCGTTGCCCGGACCTGGATCCTTCGTCCTTTCTTGACGGGGTCAAGGAAGTAATGTAAACCCAGTGACTTAAGGCCTCTCGTAAGGACCTTCTGGGCCGGGAGGAATCCTAAACCTACCCCCGCCTCGACAAGGGCCAAAAGGACCTCTACCATCAGCACCGCTAGGACCTTCGGGTTCCCTTTTGCGTGTTGAACAATATAAAATCCCGTAAAATCTTTCTAAATCTGTTCTGAAATTTCTCAAACAGTCAAATTCCTATTTTTTCTTTAAAATCGCTTGAAATCCTTTAAAAGCTCTGGAAATTTAAAATTTTTCTGTGAATTTTTTAATCTGAATTCTTTTAAATTCCTTTCTTAAATTCTCTTTTTTTTAAACCACTTGAAATCTTTGTAAATCGGTTTAAATCGCTTAAAAAAATGTCTTTAAATCTCTTAAAATATTTTCAAATTTTCTTTAATCTTTAAAAATCTCTTGGAATTCTTCAAAACTTTCCAAAACCTTTTTTAAAATGTCTAAGCCAGTTTAAATACTAATATTTCTTTAAAATTGTTTGAAATCTTTTCAAAATCTTTTAAATTCTTTACAATCATTCACGTATCTTAAAATTTTGTTAATTGCAAGAGAAATCTTTTAAAATCGTTTGAGATTCTTCAAATTCATGTTGATATCGAAATTGTTTTGAATACCTTTCATTTCATCTATTATAGATACTGGAATTATTTTCAATTCGGACAAAATTCTCTTTAATTCGCTTTACTTTAAATTATTTTGAATTGATTTTAAATTTTGTTGAATTCACCTTGGCTTTGATTGAATTCGCCTTGATTTTTTTTAAAGTTCTTTTGATTTCTTCAGAATTTGATATACGCCCTAAGCGCATAGACCCAACGACATTGCTAACTCGGAAAAACAACTTTTTATATTTTATTTT
>JAUEJJ010000042.1:4266085-4284736 GCA_032164275.1 Synergus coniferae
AACAAGTTTATTTGAAATTAAGTACATTGTGCGTACTAATCCATACTTTCTACAATGGCTGCCAATCGACCTTGTCGCTACCGAAGCTGACTACCGATTAGAGAGGAAACTCTATTCACTTTGAGCTCGCTGTGTCATAGACTAATTAACGTTAGAAAGGAGACTCGGTTGTCTCTCACTCGCTGTTAGGTTAAGTCGGGTGCTAAGACCCTACACTTTTCGCACTGACATCGCACTCTGGTGAGATGAAGCGAACTAACGAAATTATCTGTTAAGGGTACTGCTTACCTTGTTGATACGGTACTATCGAAACGTCTCGTCTCTCTGCCTCACGATACCTCTTACCTACTATATATATTAATGTCAATTCTAAGAAGAGGTAATTCGAGTAGAACTAATTCGGCAGTCTAGGGTATTTCGGAAGATATTGCCGGCAGTGCAGGGATGCTCCGCGTGTATAATTTGTACAACATACATACATACATACATACATGGAATCGTTGAGGTCTGTTTTCTCAAAACCATATTTTCGCAAACTGCGAGAACGATTTCACAAAAACTATTCAACTGACTATTGACTTCATTCAACTCTCATTTTGTCCAGTATTAAAAACAACTCTATATGAACCAAATATACATATAACTATTCATTTTTAATATTTTTAAAACGAGCCAATATTAAAATATTTTGGTTAGAACAGTGAAAATTTTCATTAATGTTGGGTGTATTTTTTTAAACATTGTTCAAAAGTTGATGAAAATAACCCTGAAAGATTGATTGTCTATGTAGTTTTTTTATTTTAAAAAAATTTTCAAAAAGCAACTTTTTTCTGGTTCTAGAGGAACTGACACCCTTAATTAATTAACTCTTCGTGCTCATGGAATGCGCCCAAAAGTTGATACAACTTCACAGCTAGTTTAAATTTTTAATTGAAAATCTGTTTATCGTCATCTAATGTGATGACGATACGCACGTTTCAATTCCGCGGAGTATTGCGCGAATGTTAACGAAGAGGTTAATAAAATTATCATACAATTTCAAACTTTATAATTTTTCATAAGATTTAAATTTATCAATTATTGAATATATTCAAAATTGGTGAAAAAATTGGTGATTACAGTAAAAGTGAATCGCCCTTTTTCAAGTATAGTTCCGGAATCTATTATAGAGAACAGCTTAAAGGCAACAGATAAACCATGACGTCACTATTTAGTATTTACCCACCGTGACATATGTATTTTCTCCAGGTTTTTATTTTTAAACTATAGAAGATACCTCGTTGAAATCTTTGCAAATATTGCAATTTTAATTAATTTAAAAAATTTTAATGTAAGTGGAAACAGGGCTTTAGTACCTTCGTTTCATTATTAGTCAGCGCACTAAAACCCTGTTGTCACTTACATTAAAAAGTTAAAAATTAATTATAATTGCAGTATTTAAAGAAAATAAAAATTTTAATGAGAGGAACGCCATGCACTGATATGTTTTCTGTCATTTTCAAAAATTTTAGCGAGATATCTTCTTTAGTTTAAAAGTAAGAAGTCGGAGAAAAGATATACATATATAGCACGGTCGGTAAATAGTGACGTTATAGTTTACCATTTACCCTTAAACAAGATGTTGGCGCAGAATTACAAAGCAGAGAAAATGAAATCGTCGATGCTTACAAGAAAGTCAGCTAAAATACGAATGTAAAAAGAAAAGGTATAGGCGTGAGGGTGAGAATGGTGAAGTTGATGGACTAATTAGTATTATTGGCGATGTAATAAACGGAATGGCAGAATGTAATGGGTGTTGGAAAGAGTGGGTAAAAAGGGGGTGAGGTGGCTAGTGAGAGAGAGGGGTTAGAGAGTCTAACAATAAAGGAAGGAAAAAAGGAGGGAGAGTGATGGTGATTCTGGGATTTGAGAAGGGGGTCAGTGGAGAGAGTAGAGTGAAAAGAGTAGGGATTGTGGAGCGCAACAGCAACGATGCAATTAGGAGAGTTATGCAGAGTGACGTCACACTTCTGTCCAGGGTAACTGTGCTGAGTCAAGGACAGACTGTCCAAGGCCCTGATCCCTGCCATCACCCCTACGCCCCTCCACCCCGCCGCAACCCCACTTTCCCATTATATTTCTCCTCCTGACTACATTGATGCTACATTGTCGACGATAAAAAACTTGCTTGGTACCACGACCTATCTGGATTCTGCTACAATGTTTATTCTTGTAGACATCCCCCCAATCGATCGGATTTTTTTACTTTAAATGGGTTTTAATTGTTTTTCTTAGACTGTTTAATTGCTAGATACATTTGTATATTGTGATTTCCGCATATATGGGTTAGAAAAATGTGTTATGTTCAATTGGTGTTTTTTTATATTTTTTATTTTCATATAAATTTTAATGTTGAAGATGTTAAGTTGCTAAATGATAAGAACCGTTTTAATGTAAACAAATTATACCTTCATTGTGTAGAGTTCTGTCGACCTTTGATATTATTGAGGAGTTATGCTCTTGCACGAGCGTTATGCAAATATGGCGCAATCGAAGTCAATAATATTATCGAATATGCACTTCGGTAGCTCCCTTTGGCATTAATCAACAACGTCGACTTTTTTACTTAGTCCTCTCAGCTTGTTACACTTATCAAACGGTATTTAATTCATAACATGATTATGAATTTCCAGTTAATGATGACGAAACTCAAATACTTCTCAAACATATTTATATTGAAATCATTAGAGAAAATTCGAAGTTTCCAGAAAGTATCGCGATTAAAGAATAATTAAATAATATTAAGTTGTATTTCTCCACAGATAAAAGTTTCCTCTTGTATAGAATAATATACAGCTTTGTCGGGAAACTGTTTTTCTTTTTTTAAATCGCAATTTTATCTCTCTATTTCGCAAATTATGTCACTTATGAAGCTATAATTAAACGGTTGTTGAACTAGCTATTTTTGTTTCTGTTATCGGCGCTATTGCAACTTTTGTGGGCTTCTTACAGCCAAGAGATTATGTAGTTATTATTGGAACGGAACTTGGCAATGACACATTCATCAGACAAGGCCAATGAAATTTGGCAGAAATACGAGTAACTCAGTAGGTGGTTCGACGTTTATTTCGATCATTTAGGAATAAATTGAAACTCTATATTCAATGAAACTGATAAAAAATTAACTATAAAAAAAAAACTCTACTATGATTTAAAGATTTACGTGTATCATTTTATTTAAAAATGAAAAACATATTCGAGTAATACATAAAAAGTAAACTATTTTAAATGCACACAGGATAAAACAATAGAATCATAAAGTTTATTTATTATGTTAAATTCAAGTAAAAAACAAAAATTCCATGTCATGGACCTATCCTTGAATTAAGCTTATGATGCAGCCAACCCAATTATTATACATATATTTATTTACTTCGTAATATACGCATTGGCCCTGATCCGACCACAGCAGCATGTAACTGTTGTATAATCTCTATTATGCAATTCAACAAAGGCGGATAGTATTCAGCAACAGCAGCGATGAATGTTTCGATTAATTTATTCATCACTCAGTAGAATTACCGACTTAAATATTATTATTAATATTCCAGTTAGTCTAAAACCGAAAAAATCGAAAGAGCTAGATCGAAAATAATCCAAAGTAATAAAAAGTATAAAACATCTGTGGAATAATATCTATGATTTAATTAATCAATCGATTCTGATCTGAATAAAGATGCACTTTGAAACAAGAATGTTTTTTAGCTTTATTCAAAAGCTCCTATTTATGTTTAAAGTTTAAATAATAATTATGATAAGTCTTCATATCGTATTTGTTTGAAGGAGTTCAATGTAAGTTTCTTTGTTATCTTATAATTAAATTCTTATAAGAATTTAATTCTTTATAAATTGAAATTTGTTGATGTTTCACTTAACTGATGATTATACATTTGTATAAACGAGGTAAATTCTCAAACAAAAATCACCTTGTTTCACACATGGGTAAACTACCTTTTTGAACAGAAAAAAGGAAAATTAGATGCATTTAAATCATTATAAGAGGCAATTATAGTATAACCCTTGTTAGCTATAGTGACATCGATAAGAAGTCCCGGTGCACTAACGGTCATCTGTTGAGGACGACTATAAACTAGTACAGATAAAAAGAATGATCAAATGACATATGGTATGTATGTGCAAAAAATTTGTGCACACACGGCGACGACGACGACGATGGTACCTACGTTGCGCGAGTCGAGTCAAGATTCTTATCGTAAAATGTCAACAAAGCCTCCAGTCGTCGCATCGAAGGATGAGCAAATCAACAGAGAGAATAAATAAAAAAGAATAAGACAATACGTGCATTGAACCAGAGGGTCTTAACATTGCTCGCATAACAATAATGGAAAATTATTATTTAAATTGAAAAGAAGATTACAAGTGAATACTGATTAAAGAATATTTTGCTCTTAAAATATCGCGCTCCGTGTTGCGCGCTTCGCAACGTTTGCGCCCTTTGGGACGCTATTGTTTTAATTATTTTTGTTTTAAATGAAGAGAACTCATTTACTTCGATTTGTTCGTAGCGCTTCGAGTTCTTGAATATTTGATCGTTAGGCTTCAATTATTTATATTAATTTTGTAATATTTTCTCATATCTCACTTTTTTTGGCGGGGAAATTTTATTTTCTATTTTTTAAAAACAGTTTTCACGAGTAAAACGAAAAATACTTACTTTATCGAAAAATGGTCGTAGGAAGATTTGTAGATCTTTTAAAGACCATTAATTATGCTCCTTGTCATTTTTTCTGTATCTCGCGTTATTTGGCTCAAAATTTGAATTTTCGTTTTTTCAGAAAAATTCAAAAAGTTTTTATACGTTGTTTGGCTTCAAATTGTAACTTTTTTCGTTTTCATTTCAATTTTCGATATGTCATAAGTCTGATAATTAATTTTTATCGAAAAAAGTCATGAGAATAAATTGTTCTACTCTTTGAGTATTACGAAGATCCATACATAGAATTTGTAAATTAAAAAAAAAAAAAAAAAACAGTGATATCAAAAATTTTCAAACTGCTCCAAATTTTTGAATTTTTGTCTAAAATGGCTGGATAACGAACTTGATCTTCATTTTAGGACACTGAAAGAGTATGCCAAAGCTCAATCCAAATGGTCAATTCTTTCGAAAGTTATCGTGCTCACAAACTAAAAATTTACAGACAGACAAACAAACACACACAAACATACAGCCAGACAGACACATTTTTAAAAACATAAAACGGCGGGATATGTGATGAGAATGTACTCATTTTTTTATTTACTAAAAGTGTGACATTATTATTAAATTAATTTTAACTATGAGAAAAGCATGTTTGAAGAAAGTCATTGAAGATGGTAGACTTGCAGATTATTTACGGGAGTGCAAAACAAACTCAAGAGATTTTATGGAAATCACTAGATTTCGTGGAATTTCAATACATTTTTAAGGAATTTGAAGACAATTCTAAATATTTTAGGACATTTTAGAGAAATTTCGGATAAACTTCCGAAAACAGTACATGCCCGATTTCCTTCAAACTGCGTATACCTATGTATTTTGATGCGCTGATTACGATTATGATTATGAAAATTGGCGACTAATCGATTTTATTATCATGGTGAAGCCATGAAAAAACCACAAAAAATCATGGTTTTTTGCGTTTATCTCAGGTAATATTTCAAAAAAAGTTTCAAACAAAAGTTATAGATCTCAATGAAATACACATTTTTTGTTGCAAGCATTCTTTTCTGCGAGTGATGAGAGTTTCCGAGAAAATCAATGATAAATTGACCTTCATAAAAAACCTCATATAAGGTAATAAACCATGGCTCTCATTGTAGAGGGAAATCATGGTAGAAGGAAATGATAAAGGAAAATGATGAATGGAAATGGTAAAGGGAAATGCTAAATGAAAATCATGGCAAAGGGGCAAGATATGGTAAAGTAAAATTATAAATGGAAATCATGGTGAAGGAGGGAAATATGGTAAAGTAAAATGGTAAAGTCAAATTATGAAAAAGGGAAATGGTAAACAGAAATCATGGTAAAGAAGGGAGATCGTGGTAAAGGGTCTAGGTATGGTAGAGTAAAATGGTAAAGACAAATCATGGTGAAAGAGGAAGATATAATCTAAAGTAAAATGGTCAACGGAAATAATGGTGAAGGGGGGATATATGGTAAAGTAAAATGGCAAAGAGAAATCATGGTAAAGGGTAAGAGGTTTCCCTTTACCATTTGCATTCATCATTTCCCTTTATCATTTCCTTCTACCATGATTTCCCTTTACAATCCGAAGAGCCATGGTTTATGGGGTTTTTTTTTAATGAAAGTCAATGTATCATTGATTTTCTCGGAAACTATTACTCACAGAAAAAAATGCTTGCAACAAAAAATATGTATTTGAATGAGATCTACAACTTTTGTTTGAAACTTTTTTTGTTTTGTATATTACCTGAGAGAAACGCAAAAATCCACGATTTTTAATGGTTTTTTCATGGTTTCACCATGAAAATCGACTGATCGCCAATTTTCACTATCATTTTCGTAATCAGCGTATCAAAATACATAAGTATGCGCAGTATGAAGAAAATCGGAAGTACACCCAAATTTTCAACAATTTCCATGGTTCATGTAGGTACAAAATATTTCAAATAAGGGTTTAATGAGATTTCAGTTTAAATAGTTCAAAATTTCAAACAGTTTCTAAAGGTTTTCTAAAAATGTCAAGGGATTACAAAAAAAAAAATGGTAATTCTGTTAGTTTAAAAAGATTACGAGGGATTAAAAACAAATTTGAAGCATTTTCTGGGAGATACTTGAGCGATATAAAAAAATGTAGATTTAATTGAATTTAAAGGAGTTGAATTGATATTATCTGAAAACACACAAAAATTCCTTACAGTTTTTAAAATCATCTAAAATGTGTTCAAACTTCTTGAAATCCCCAAAATCACTCAACATTTTTTTTAGTCCTTCAAAATTCCTGAAAATCAACCCAAAATTCTTTTTAAATAACTTGAACTAATTTTGTATTTCCCCTTTCCATATTTCATAATGCTTGAAACTCATTTAAATCTTATGAAATCTAGTTCGATGGGAATTGATTTTTCAGTTTGCATCATTAAAGAAATTTTCTAAAGTGCACCATTTTCCTTTTTTTTTTTTCCAAGAAAAATGTTATCCCGTTCGTAAAGAGCTTTGTTCAGTAGTATTTCCGTGCACTAATCTTTTCAATTCCTCTAACGATTAGAAGGTCATAAACGCAGAATTTCCGCAACTACTCGACTGATTATATCATCTAACTGACCTCGCGTAAATTCACAATAGTAACCGCGAATTTCCTAGTGACCATATCGAATCTCGAGAATATTGACAGCAGAATTCTGAGAAATCACAATTCTTGTTAATCCTTTCCTTATCTGGTCTACCTGACTATATTTCACTCGTTATTCTATAATCCTCTACCGTAATAATTGCGCATTACAAGGTAAAATCACACATATTGAACATTACGCGATGTATGCATTTTTCTATGATTTAATGTTTACGAGCATATGTTATGTGCGCATATAATACTTATAAATTATGTAACATATAATAATTTGAACAGAAAAGAATATTATGTTTTTATGTAATTTTCTTTGTGTATTAAATCCAGACTAATTGCAACCTTTCTTTGTCTCAATTTTTGCTTTCATCACCAAAGCGTAATAACAAAGAATTCGAAGAATGCCAGACTCCAGTCATTCTTTCTGCCCATATGTCTAGGCCTCAGACTGGAGAACAGAAATCTCATTAGACTGTACTCGCACCTTAATGATGTGATTAAACAGCAATTATACCAAGAAACTCGCCTAACTAGTTCTTCACGAGGACAAGGATTCCGAGTCTATAAAGTCTCTTATGTTTTTCACTTAAGAGCGAGAAAAGTAAACATTTTACAAGCCTCTATATTAAATTAATTACGCGGATTATCCCAACAATTTCTTCTTTTTAAGTTAGACATGGAAGAAACGCGGCGCAGATCAATATATCTTGTCTATGCTTTCTGCATGGTTGTGAAGTAATTAAAAAGTTAACTAAAATACTGAATTACATATTGCGTTTCCTAAAAAGCGAACCTGCGCCAAGTTATCCCATCTAGTTGGGTAACATGGCACGTCTCGAATTGGATTTGGAGTCAACAAGGAAAAATAACCCTGTAAAAAGGATAGCATTGAAGTGAATTATGTGGCATTGAAAGAATTGTATACTTTAATGCCTATAAATCCAAATATTATAAATTCCGTTTTTGTCCGGAATTAAATTCAAAGGCATTCAAATGCATTGATTGTATTCGATATATCTGGTCGTAGAAAGCATTAAATGACATTTGACTTATTTGGTAATTCAACAGCATTAAATGGCATCGAATTCATTCCATACCTCTGCTCATAGAAGGCATTGCATGGCAACTAATATGATTATTCAATGTCATTCAATGGCATTCAATCAATGGCATGATAAAGAAGCCTCTTGAATGTTGTATTTTTTTTTTGTGGATTCAAAATGACACAAACAGAAACGGTCGAATGCCAAGAAGCGCATTCTGACAAAAACGCAATTTGTTTGGATTTATAGGCATTAAAGTGTACAATTTTTTCAATGCCATATAATTCACTTCAATGCTCTCTTTTTTACAGGGAATGTAGGTATTAGAAAAAATAAAAGAAAACGAAAATGAAATAAAACGATTTGAATATCCCCTTTGCACTTCTGCAATAGCAGATTTTAGGTTCTCGACAGTCCGTCTAGAATATATTTTGTGTTTTTCTTTTTTAAACTCCCATCTAAAAGAGAGGTTAAAAGTGCTGACGATTTTTCATGAGATAAGATTAGAAAAGTGTTATAAGTTGGATATGGAATACAAAGTGCGAATACAAAGACTGCTCGGCTACAACTAACTACTTAAGACCTCAGTCTCATGTTTTTACCTAAGGTGGCGCCACTAACTATACTAAAAATATTAATCCTACAATCGGCCATCCTGGATGATCATCCGCCTCGGATGACTAAGAAACTATGGCTTCATATATTCCGCGCAGGTACTTGTCGTCATAGGATCTTCTCCATGGGCTTAACTTTAACTATTTGATAAGGACCAGGAAACTTAGCTCCTGGTTTTATCTGGGTGAGCTTGATCGCAACCAGATCTCCGACAGCATATTATGAAGTTGCTCGACGACGTAAATTTTAGGTTTTTCTTTTTTCTTCTTGAATTTTTTCCTATTTGTAGCTTTGCTTGTTGGCACACATCGTCTCTGGATTCTTCAAATTGATGCTGCTACTCTGTCTCCAAGATTTCTTTCAACTTAAGATCATCTGAGCGACGTATTTCAATTCCCGTAAGTAATCGGAAAGGAGTCATTCCGATACTTCGATGAAATTAAAAAAAATTAAAAATGATGGACGTTTTTGTCAAAATCGGTATAATCAAACGATTAATTCGTTCAATTTGACGTAGTAAATATGCAATGGTAGATCCGTCTTCTCCATTGTGTGAAGAAACCCTTCTTTCTGACCTTCTTTGCGATTGGCTGTCCAGCAGGCAACACAATTAGAGATGCGAATCTTGTGACTTTCTGCGTCAAGGGTTCTATATAGTAATCTCTTTTGATAACCTCATCCATTCATTTCACAACATATTGCCCACGCTGATGAACTGATCGAATGATCTCATCTTCCATGCAGGTAGGAACCACTAACAGGTCATTTCCGTTCATGAACTTTTATAACAGGCCATTGCGTTTCACGTAGTTGTTATTTGAACAGCCTTTCAGAGAATTAATAATCTTCTGAATTCTAGCATCATCCTGTTGCGTCTTTCTAATTCGTGCGGTGACATCGCCTGCTTCAATTGTCATTATCGGATAGCGGCTCAACGCATCCACATGCTGCATTCGTGAACCAGATCTGTGCTCAATCGTGTATTCGAAATCTTCAAGGAACTGTACCAATCTCCAAATCTTTGTAGACAGCTTCTCTAAAGCATAAATAATTGCTAGTACTTCGAGTTCATAACTAGAATATTTTTGTTCGATAGGAGTAGTCTTATGACTCAAGTAGTGCGTGGAGTGCACCATAACTTATCATCATCAGGTAATCGTTGAAACAAAATCGCAGCTAAACCATCTTTACACGCAACGGTGTGTAATTCGGTTTCATGAACACGGTCAAAGAACTTCAATACCGGCTGATCTGTCAACTTTTCTTTTAATAATCTAAAAGTCTTCTGCTCCTCTGAGCTAAATAGAAACTCCTTGTCCTTTCGAAGTAAATCGCTTAACGGTTTAGCTATCAAAGAGTACTGATTAATGAATTTTTTAAAATAATCCGTCAACTCGAGAAAACTCTGAACATGTTTGATTGATTTAGGTATTGGGAAGTTCACAACAGCCTTAACCTTATTTCTGGATTTGGAAGACTGGATGCCTTAGTTGACTTACAATTCGGAGCAATATGCCCAAATTTATTACATCGAAAACATTTTGCGCCTTTTTCTTTGTTTTTACAATCGTTGAATCCGCAATTAAAACAACGTATATACTATTAGTTTTCGCTAGTTCCGACTTGTTTCCATCTACACAGTCTTTCTTTTTAACCGACTGGGGATTTACTTTTGGATTGGACTTTCTAATCTTTTCATAAGTTTTTAATCGCTCTTTAAGTTCACTAATATTTTTCGGGCCGTATAAAACCGCTTTGTTACTAGCGCTATCACCTAAGCCCTCGATGACATGATCAAATAAAGCATCAGTCTCAATATTTCCTCGAGATGCTATGTTATTTCTCGCATGATTAAAAAGTACTCTTGTACGGATTCCGTTTCTTTTATTTTTATTTTTGAAAGCATTGCATGAAGCTGAGCACTCGATATCTTGGTCGAAAATTTTGCAACCAAAGCTGTCTTTAATCGTCATGAGTTTCGACTCGCTTTGAATAAAGAGCTTAGCTAATCCTTTTACCATCAAAGTCCCGAATTGTTTCCTCAACATCTTTAAATCCTAAGGAAAATTTTACAGTTTGCGATTTTCGCGGACCTGTCGGTGTATTGTCTTTATCAGATTCCCCATTATTCTCACCTACTTCTGACTCATCTACGTCTTTGTCAGCGCTTTCGTCTTCCGAAATCCCACTATTATATTTCCGACTTTATTCTTTAAATGGTCATCGTGGACGTCTTGCTCGTCCTCTGATACGGTTTCCGTATTAGGCTCGGCTAAAATATTTATGTTAATAAGCGCGCGAATGATATTTAGCCTTAGCTGGCTCTTTGTTACAGCGATAACTCAAACCCAAAATATTACAAATTGAGATTAGGTCACCAATCGAAAAATGACCCGCGTAGTCTAATTTTCTTTGGAATTCCCCTGATTCGTCCAAAAATATGAATTCGGACAATTCGCGCAACTTGCTTCGATTTTTTCTATCGCCCTCTTCCTCAAAAATTAGCTAATATAAAGCACCTATATCGCACCGCGATAGGTGCTTTATATTAGCTAATTTCTCCATTTTATATTAACTCGATTGACTAAATTCGTATCGCACTATAATTAAACACAAATTCGAGATACACTTTCGTTCTTTTAGCCTTTAAATCTTGTGAAGGAAACGTCATCTGCTACTCTCTCGTCGTCTTTCAATCAAAGAACTGGCCGTCCGCCACTCTCTGGTCGTCCTTTTTAGTGAGGATCGCCGTTCACCACTCACTGCAGGTGGTCTTTAGTCGGAAAAGATGTCCGTTTACGACCACTCTCGTCGATTCCTTCACTTTTGTAGAAAGGGCCGTCCGCCACGTCGGTCGTCTTTAATCAGGAAAGTCGCTGTCTGCCACTCTCTGGTTGTCTTTTGGAAAACTGATCGTTCATTTTAAACTGTTATCGACTCTTCCAAATCCATCCTATTACAACCGCGTCCTTTGTAATACTTTTATCCGTCCTTTATCTTTGTAAAGTCACTATTTCCACTTTTCACAGGCAGATCCCGGACGAGCCCCCAAAATTATAGCCTTCATGTGCAAATAAAACTTTTCTTTTGAAAAAGAACTCATAATTAGAAAATAAGTGGATATGGAATACAAAGTGCGAATACAAAGACTACTCGTCTACAACTAACTATTTAAGACCTCAGTCTCATCCTTTTTACCTAAGATGGCGCCACTAACTATACCGCGAGTTTTTAAATTAAATATGCTTATAAATGATTAATTGTTTAATATAATTTAATAAAATAAATTCTTTTTACCAAAACCTTTCAAACATTTCACAGTTTAATTAGACTAATGTAATTATTCTATGTAGTCACTTTTAATCGCATTTTAATAGTATATGAATAAGGATTTTTTAAACAAAAATTAAATTTTAAAGCCTACAGTGTTCAAAAAAGTCAAAACAGCATATTTCCTTTCTAACCTTAATTTTCTAAACTTAATAAATTTCGAAATTTTCGTTAACCGAGAATAAAAGGATTAATGTGAGCTCGATTTTAATATCGTAGGATACAAAAAATTGTAACAGGTTTAATTGTCGCAATGTTCGTCTGCTTTTTGTGCAAACTGACAAATAAATAAATATTTTACATTATCTTTCAAACTGGTTTACACGATATCTCAAAATCTACTCAACCGATTTTGTTAAAATTCACAACATTTATTCCTTATCATACTAGCTATCGGGTGACGTAGGACTTTTTTGATTGGATGCCATAAGCCATAATGAATAAGTTATGAATTTTTTAAACTCAAAATTTTGATTAAAATGAGATATTTTTGTTCGAAAAACTGTCGTTTCTAAAAAAAATTTCTTTTTAATTTTCCTTACGTCGTCACCCCAGAAAATATCTAACAGAGAAACTAGGTATACCATCACGAAGGATTTTTAAAAAAGGGTCCTACTTATTTAAAATTATACATAAAAGTACTATATATGTAAAATAACAATTATTTTATATACTTAATGACTGCGTCAAAAAAATGCTTATTTTTATACCTATTTTCCCGAGTTCCAGGGTGGTCGTGTAACCCCTTAAAATCAGTTGGTAGCTCTGATCTCGATCTTAAAATACAGGCTGTGAATACAAATCCAGCCATGAGTATAGGTGAACAAAGAATGCGGCTTCAGATTTCGGGATTGACAAAGTAATTATCTCCTATTGCAACATCTTTAAAAATTCTCAATCAAATCAAATGATAACAACGGAAACGAGTTGTCTTCAACCCAGGAAATGTTCATTCGAAGGTTTACATTGTTTAATTGCCATTAGAATAACTGTAATTAATATCAAGTCTGTCGATTAAGTAAACGGTAGTTTCCAAATAGTTTTCATTTCCGTGAAAGCGTGGAAGGTGCATCTACCTGACAGATGCATTTGTAATTTGCAGGAGTCGTTAACACAGTTGAACTTGTTCCCGTAAGTGGCGAAAACACTGTGTCTAATTTCACAACTAAGTCGAAGTAGATGACTGAACCTTAATGTGTGAAATTAATATTCCTTAAGTTGGATCGTTAGTCGTTACGTTAATTTAACTACAGAAGATCTTTGGAGAAACTATAACACGTAGATACGCATAGGAAAGAGCATCGTTGTTTGGCTATTTTCCCAAGCGGAAGTATATCCCCCCGGTCGTGACTCTGTCGCAAATGTACGCGCATATTTTATTACAAAATTATGGAAGACACGTGCCTACATCAACTGTGTGTAGGAGACACAAATTTCAGCAAAGCAGAAGAAGGGAAATAAGAAAAGAAAAGAAAAAGAAGAATACAATGTAGAAAAGTGGAAAGAATTAAAGAAATTAATAAGACGACTGTAAATGATCCTTTGTGGGAATATGCGGAGGAGTGTGTAAGATGAGACTTTCATTCAAATGCACTTGGAAAAAATTATGTAAGAAGCCAAACGTTGTTCTGTGGAAATGGCGTTTCCAAGAAATGCATTATGCCGTTCAAGTTCATTGGTGTGAGTACAATTATGCTTAAGTTACGTGTACTATAGAGACCCAATGAATTAATATCCGTAATGGGCATATTTTTTTTAGAATTTTAAATACAGTCATCAAAATAACATTTGTCATTAAAAAGGGTGTAAAGGTGGTTTCTTTTTAAATTAACAGAAAAGAGACACTATAAATTTGTTAGAAGAAAAAAAGCCTTGGCCTTGTATCCAAGTCAATAAAATTTAAAATAATAATTCAGGAACATTTCAATGGAATTCAATGAATTTAAACGAATTCAAAGGAAGTCTAAAGAGCTTAATAGAAATCCTTTAAAGAGATTTCGAAGACTTTCAAGGGATTTCAAAATATTAATTGGAAAGAATTTAACTTCAAGGTTTTCAAGAATTAATATAGGTACAGTACACTGCATATGAAAGTTACCTCAGGTAATATGGCCGAAATATATTATATCCTCCTTACTTACGTCGGCACAGACCCCGCAGGCTTGGGCTCCATCCATATATTCTTACATCCATGATGTGGAATTACACGAATTAATGTGAAATTACTTTCAGGTGCTAATACTTGGCCCCCCTGTTCTTGGCCATGTTTACGGTTGCCCCCCCCCCCCGCAGCGTCCCTCAGAAGCCTATATGTACCTTCGAAGAGCTCGCACGCTCAAAGAGCCAGTGACGTATCAGAAATTGTTTACGTGGCATAACCACTGTGGTGACTCTCTAGGCGACTTTTCTACACATAAAAGTGTACTACCTACGACCTACGGCCCAGATCCGAGGCAGGCCAAGTATTGGCAACTGAGTGTAATGTGAAATCAATGAATGGATTTGGAATGAACGGCCCCTCGGGATGATACAATGGTGACTGATTTAATCAGCCCTGAGTTGAAAATGACACAAGTGTTGACCAGCGGCCACCGTGGCGCTAGTTGTTCAGTTGGCCGAAAATCAAAAAAATACATGGGAAGAAACGTGAAATTTCAATTTTCTCCTAATAGAAACTATTTTATCGCATTTTTTATGGAATATTAATCAAGACAGTTTTACATATTTTTTAGAGCAAGACTTATTACTCCTGAAAAAGGATAAATACTGGAGTTATTGTAACTGTTAATTAAAATTTTACGTTAATATTGTAATATTCTTATTAATTACTAATAATAAATTAAAAATTTTTTAAATTAAGCAAAATGTTTCATCTTTTTCGGGAGTAAGTCTTTCTTTAAAAAATAAATAAAACTTTCTTGATTAATGTTTCATAAAATAAAATTCGATAAAATAGTTGTTAATAGGAGAAAATTGAAATTTCACGTTTTTTCCCATGTATTTTTTTGATTTTCGGCCACGGTGGCCGTTGGTCAACACTTGTGTCATTTTCAACTCATGGACCGAATAGCAAGTGCCAGGGGGCTGGATTTGATCATCGAAAGCATCTTATACTATACCTTAAACAATTGGTGGCTTTCATGTATCAAAAGTACATTCAAAGGTAAGTGCATCTTTTAATTTTTAACTTACTTTTTATTATTGAAATCACAATAGGAAATCACAATAGGAAACTTTGAACTATGTAATCATGAAATTTGTCATGCCTATATTTATATCACTTTGAAAATAGGTTATAACCGTTATAACCATTGTGGTATCAATAACGAAAATCCAAGTTAAAAATATAAAGATGCATTTATCTATTAAATATTATTCATTTTCTACCGTTAATAATAGCATTAATAATTAATAGGTTAATAATTAATAGCGGCACACCAGTGGTTGACGAGCGGCTGGTCGTGTGGAAATCGCCATGTTTCTTCCTGGCTCCATTCTTGGCCCAGGTCGGGGGCCTCTAGCCTGGCACTAGCTTGTAGTTTTTAATGGCGCGAGGTAGAACCCGACCAGGTTAAAGTTCTTAAAAATTCTGGCAGATGGTGTTGAAGTATTTTGTTTTTTTTTTGCAATATTTGTTTATTATTGTCAGATATATTATAATTCATTTGCAATGAATGTTTACTTCAAAAGGTAAACCATTTTAATCATTAACATTCTTCGATCCTTTTGAAACAAAAATCTGCGATTAAAATTTTGTATGCACGTTCTTAATTCTGTATTTTATACGTTTGTTTAATTATTAGTGTGATAACAGGACATGTCAATTTAACTATTGAAAATGCCTATAGTAGAAAAAGTACGATTAGAGTTAGGAAACATCGAGCAATCGCCTGCAGTATTCCTTATTTACGTGCTGAAAACGAAAGTAAGTAAATTAATCGTTAATTAACTATTCTTATAATATTATTATAATTTATTATTATAATAACCTCAGAATTCGATTTCATAATTTTTCTTCAAAAATATTATAATCAGATACTTATTCGTTTTGTAGCGGTATTAAAACTAATAAATTATAAACTAATAAATTATAAACTAAGGTCGAGTCTGGCACAGGCTGGGCGATCTGGCAAGTCAGGTTCTGGCCAGTTTCTGCATTTCATGCTGTGTTTGGCCCAGGCTCGATCCCCAGGCCGGAGCCTAATTTTGCTTGGCCTGGATCCAGCTTGGGCCATAGAACAATTTCCACACGGGTGGCTAGACCGTCTAGCCACAAACTTTGCAAAAGCGTTACAGTCTAGTCTGGCCAGCCCCAGACTAGATCGTCTGATCTGTGCCAGATTACAGTTTAGACAGTCTGCTCTCGGGCTGGCCAACGCCAGATTTTTCCACTAGGGATAGTGGGGATGGAGAAGAAATTTCCTCGTTATAGCGAGCTCTCGTTATATAGCGATACTCGAGTGTACATAAAACTTGTAAAATTAAATATTTTGTTAAATTCTTTTAAAAAATTTAACTTGATATACCGAAATTGAGATATTTGTATAATAGACTATACTATAGTGAAAATGTATAAAGAAATGCAAGGATATTTTAAGTATTACATACTATATAACTGTTAATATAACATATTCATCGGTAATGAAAGTTACACCAGGCCATTACACTTCAATTCCTAATCTACTAGTTTCGCAACGAAAGGTAGTTACTTGTAATTAGATATCGGTGCAACTCATCAGTTCTATGATTGCATGGTTTCACAAGAAAGTTTATACATGTATTACGAGAAAGTTATAATAGACAGCAAGGCCAGGGACGAAGGAAGATCTTGATCACTGGGAGAAAACTGGAGGACTTATTACTTATTACTCATTATTACCCGCAGAAACTAAATTGCATACCATGAAGCAAGAAGCCAATTATAATATACGGAAAAGTGAAAAGGAAAATAATCATCGACGAGAATATCAGACGAAAGTGTCTATCGCTTTCAATGATAAGTACATTGTGCGATGCAAATGCAGGTGCATGATGAAAAATACATACACACTGCGATAAGATTGCAGATGCACCAAGGGGGTATCATCTTTATCTCTGTTTATTCTTTATGCATCGATAAAAACGCTCATCCATGCTTACGATAACTGTTTTTTGCTTCTCCATATAAATTTTACGACGTTAATAGATTTCAAAAGATTTACAAACATTTGTAACATTTTAACGAATTTTAAGGGAATTGAAGAGATTTAAAAAATTTTTTTAAATTTTCAGAAATTTTAAGCAAATTTGTATGAGTGGCTATGCCATTTGTTGACTCAGATTATTTAAAAAATAAATAACTAAATCTCATCATTTTTTGTATTATTTTCGTTTTACACAAAACTTTTAAAACCACATGGTACCCTAAGGAAGGGGGGAGGGGTCGACGAGAATTCCTCGGTGGGATACATGGAGGGAGAGGGTGGTGTGTGAATTTCAAAAATTTACAGGATTTGCAGGGAGTTTATATAATAATAATGTATAAATTTCAAATAATTTTTACAGAATTTTAAAAATTTACAGGATTTACAGGGCGTTTATAATAATGTATGAATTTCAAATAATTTATTTTACAAAATTCTAAAAATTTACAAGGTTTGCAGGGGATTTTCAAAAAACTTACAAAGGTTTCAGAATTTTCATAAAATTTCAAGATATATCTATAGACTTTAAATAATTTCAAGCTATTGAAGAGATTCCAAGTGATTGTATAGTATTATTATTAAGAAGATAATTTTTAAGAATTAATATATAAGAACTTTGAGAGATTTTATATGATTTTCAACAATCTCAAAGAATATCAAACGATTTCAAGAGTTTTGAAGGGATGTACAGTGATTTTAAGGAATTTCAAAAGATATGATAAATCATAAAATAATACATTGAGTCGAAAAAATAATTTCTTTGGAGCCCATTTCTTTAATGCAAAGAAATATTCGAATGTTGTTTCTATGTTGGCCCTTTATAGTTTGCCATCGTGGGGCCAACATAATAAGGGGGTAAACTACGTGGGGCCCCGATTTATTTCATATAGTGAAGTTGGTACACTCTTATTTCAATAAAATAGTTCATTGTTCGAATGAAGTAATTTTTTACTTAAGTATTAATTTATTTACTGCAAAGAAATGTTTTTCTTTTATGAATAAAGTTAATATTCAGATTTTTATTGGTCCGTCGGCCCTAGTTTATGTGATACTTTACTGGGATTTTTGCAAAATATTCTACGTGTTAAATTAGCCGTGGGATTTAGAGTTTAGTTGATAGAGATATAAGGTGCG
>JAUEJJ010000042.1:4300969-4314541 GCA_032164275.1 Synergus coniferae
CAGTAAGGTACTACCAAGTTGGGGTCATATATTTACGGACGTTCCAAATGCTAAAATCAGCGAGTTGGATAGGGCTGCTCCTAACTAGTGTTCCCAATTTGGACTCCTTGCTCAACTGCGCATGCGTTGCGCTCGGCATCTGATTCGTTGTTATTGGCGCGCAGTTTAAAATGCTAAAAGAACACTTTTTTATTATTCATTATAAATAATGGCATTTTAACTTATAGAAATATTTATTAGATATGAAAATGAATTAAGTGCATATTCTGTAAATAAAAAATATCTTATTATAGAAATAGTTTTTTTTTACAGAATATGCAATTAATTCATTTTTATTTTTATCAAGATCCATTAATGTCAGTCTAATAAATATTTCTATAAATAAAAATGCCATTATTTATAATAAGCAATCAAAAATTTATTTTAGCATTTTAAACTGAGCGCCAATAGCAACGAATCAGATGCCGAGCGCAACGCATGCGCAGTTGAGCAAGGAGTCCAAATTGGGAACGCTGCTCCTAACCCTCGTTGGTGTTAGGGATGTTCGATTCTCTCAAAAGAATCGATTTTTGAATCATGAAAATCGATTCACTTAAAAATCGGACACAAAAGAATCGATTTTTCAAGAATCGGAATCGGAATCGGCCAATTGAGAGGCCTCATGGCGGGATAAATTACGATGTTGAAAAATCAGTTACGTAGTGAAAAAATGCACAGAAATGAATTTTAAAAGGTAAAAAAATCGGTTCGTCGATTCTTGAGGTGAAGAATCGATTCACCAAAAAATCGCCCAGCAAATAAGAATCGATTCAAAAATCGAGATCGAGAAGAAAAAAAATCGATTTTTTTTTTAAATCGAATCGGAATCGAACATTTCTAGTTGATGTATCCTAGAATGGGAACTCAGCAAGACACCGCGAAACTAAACTATGCTCACATTATAAAAATCTCTCTTCAGTCATAGAGTGCGCATTCCAATCGTTTGCGCCTACTGCAGTGCCTCTGACCTTCAACCATATTCTTTTCGAGGGCATCACTCGTAGGAAACATAAAATCGGTGGCCCGGTCGAGCGAGGCAAATGTGTGCAAATGTGTGAGCTTGCACTGTTATAGCTTTTACGAAGATGCCGACCGCCTGACGAAGGGCGTGCACAGTTCCAGGGCAAAGGAGGCGGTGAGATCGAAAAGGGGCATATAGGGGGAGTGGGACTGAATCTAGGGGGAGGAGGAGAAGTGAGAGGTGGAACGCGACCCAAGCGAGGGTGAGAGATCGACTGCGACGGTACTAGCGTTGGTGGTTGGGGGTTGGGGTGGGGAGAGGCGCAGTAGCGGCGCGACGGCAACCACCGCTCTGCCTTGAACCTCGCACGGTGCATTGCCCGTCGCTCAAGGGCGTCCGCCGTTTACTCCCAACCACCTCCTCACTCCCCGTCGTTCCTCGCCAAGCCCGACCCCACTTCTGTTCGCTGACGCGCTTGGTCGCTCCCCTTTTACCCTCCTTAGAGGCGAGACCAAGTATGAGCCAAAGCGGAAGGTTTTGGGGGCGCTAAGATGCCTTACCTCTTTACCCCCTTTCCACTGATTCCATACCTCTTTGCGGTCATTCACAAAATAGGTGACAAAAGGTATACATTTTGTCAAATTTTTATTTCAATTATAATTGAAAAAAAGGTCGTCTGACAGCCTAAGCGGTCTAAGCAGTGCTCTCAGATCGAGTTTTTGTCGATCAATTTCTCTGCTTGTGAGAAAGGCAGTGATCTGACTCCAGGCGGAATCGAATGCGAACTACAAGGAAATTGCTTACAAGCATTTCAATTTTACTTTAATTTTTTAATAAAATTCCATTTCACTATTTTTTCAGAGTCAGGCCATTGTCCTTTCTCACAAGAGAAATTGATCTGTAAAAATATAAAAGGAGCTAGTTTTGTAGCTATTAATCAGTCATCAGTGTTCATTACATGTCTCATGGCTACCTGTTCCATTTTTCACTTAAAATTAGATCGGCAGATTGAACTCTTTTGTCAATTACCTCTTGTCACTCCAATTTTTAAATTTCTATGAAATTTCTTTAAAATCGTTCAGCTCTTCTTAATTCTTTTGAAATCCTTTGAAATTCCTTACCACGTTGAATGCCACGCCAATTTTACCCAAGTTGATTTCCGGTCCATGTTTCCGGTCACCGGTGACCCCCGTGGCATTCAACGTGTTAACATTCCTTAAATTCACTTAAAATATCTTCTGAATTTCTAATGAATTTTAACTTGAGTTTATTAACTAATGGGCTTGAATTTTGTCATATCTCCGTTCTGCTGGTTTAAATTTGTTCCAACTTTCCGTCACCTATTTCTCATCTATGTATTTTTATTTTTTTTAAAAAGATACTGTGATAACTTCTACTGATAAAAAGCAATGAAAATGGGGTGTCCGAACTTTGATGATTCTTCAGTGCATTCTTAAAGGATTCTTTATTTTTGAAGGGAGTGTGAATGTGCGCTATTAGGGAGACCGCTGTTTAGATTGTATGACCCTGAACTCTGACCACTATTTACTGGTTATCTTATGCGTCGCGTAAAAGAGTGGTAAATATTGTATGCAGAGTGTCGCGGGAGAATGGAAAAGATAGATCGATCTGGCTTTTTGATTTTTATTAGGAGAGGATGTAGAAAGAGGACTGAATTGCAATTCTGCAAGCTGAGCGAATATATATCCATAAACACGATCTTATTCTGATGAATAGCTGCATAAAAACATCTGAATAAAGTGTCGGATTTATTGAAAATGGAAGAAAAGTCAATAAATTCAGAGTTGGATAAGTCAAAATTGACTGAGAAAACAAGAATAAATAAATATAACTGGAATCACAAGTCAAACCCTGCAATTAATGGACAATGCACTCTTCTGAATGAGACATTACAATTAGATGCTAAGGTGAAGGATGACCATTGGCCTTAGATCTTAGATGCAGTCTTGAATTATCATCACATCCAAGAATGTTCCGACGCCAATGTGCATGGGAAGGTGCGATTTGCACCATACCGTAACTATAAGCATCAGGAATGCGCGGAGGTGACGCAACTATAATAGTTTCAGCGATACAGACTCAGGGAATAGTATGGACCAACGCATTCTCGTACGTATGACAATAGGCTAGAACAAAGTTGAATTTGCATAAATAATTCCTCACTGTATTGCTTTTGAACATTCATGCGCTCGTATTCATGTCAGCGTCTTTTTATCTACACCAGATCATAATTTCTGCAGTAAAGTCGATCTTAATCTGAATTTATCGAATAATGCAATAAAGCTCTGGGATTTAGATCGTTAAGGTTTCTTCAACTCAATAATTTACTGCAGAAAATCTTCGCAGTCATTACAGGTCGTCACCTAGTATTCACAATGCTCTTAGAGGAAGCTTTATATAGTATAGTGATGACAAAATCTAATTTCCAAAAAAAAAGGGGGGGTTTCAACATAGTTTAAGGGTAATTTATGTATCTAATATATCTTGAAAAATTGTCTGGATGTGTATATGTGTGTTTGTATGTATGTCACGTTTTCACAATCTTGCAATATATCTGGAGAACGCGTACAGATAAATTGATGAAATTTTACATAGTTATTCCAGTATATATCAATTGAATTTCCTATAAGCGTTTAACAAAATATTTAATTTAACAAGTTTTATGTACTTGTATAATTTTAGTAATATTTATTTTTCGACTATAATTTCTCAAATAATCAAAATTCAAAGCTGTTGCAAAATGAAGAAAGATTCCTTGTGTCGAGACGATCGATTGACCTATATATTATGCGATTAATGCATTTAATTGAACCGTAAGGAATTGAAGTTATGTTTATTGATAATTTTGAAAAATCGATTTTTCAACTGTAGCTTTACAAATTATCACATTTCAAAGCTGATGTAAAGAAAATAAAAATTTGTTGTGTTTACACTTAATTAATTACCAATGCTTCCTCTATAAGAAATTAGAAATTTTTCACCTTTTCAGCTTCTTTCAATTGATAAACTTGAATCATCTGAAAAAGTACTGACATTGAAAGTACAGAATTATTCCGGATCGTTTTTGTGATTGAAAAAGCCATTCCCGATAATTAAAATGATAAGGGAAACAATCTTTTAAAGTTGAATTTAAAATACTTTTATACTTAATACTTGGAACTTTCTGTATATTCTTGAAATCTCTTGTAATCCTTTAGTCTCCTCAATGTCTCTTTAAATTTAAAATCCTCTAAAGCACTTTAAATCGCTTGAAATTCTTTAAAATCTCTTCAAATTCTTTTAAATCGTCTATAATTACCTAAAACGTCTTGAAATAATATTGAGTGACTGCAAAATTTCTTGAAAATCGCTAAAAACTCTTCTGAAATTTTTTTAAATCCCCTTAAATTCTTTTAAATCTCTTTATATTCATTAAAATCTCTTCAAATTCTTTAAAATCATTTAAAATCTTTTGAAACTATTTCAAGTCTCTTCAAAAACTTTTAAAATTTTCTAAATGCTCTTAAATCTGCTTAACATTACTTGAAAATCGTTAAACTGATCTCAACTTTTCGAAATCCATTTAAATTCTTTTTTTTACTAATATACATTCTCTTAATGGCTAATGGCAGTAGACACTACTACAGTAACATCTGAAATAATTCATGTACCTCAGAAATTCTTTGTATAAGTAAGGTACCTGATGAACCCAATATGGTCTACGACCCAATATGGCCTAATCACGTGATTTCTGTATGCACGCTAAAAATGAGATATGTATAATATATATCAATGTTGTTAAACCGAAGGGACTAATGTATAGATATACATAATCACCAGTGCTTTGTGTTTACAATTGAGAGAGGTTTTTGTGCGCAAATGCTTTGATACACTGAACTCTTATTATTTGGTTCGAGTATGTTGAAGCTTATGATAATTATTTAGAATAGGTTGTAAAAATTTATCTTCACTGAAAAAACATTCTAGTTAAAAGAACAAGAATTCCGATTATTGTAACTAGAATTAATAGTTAAATATGCCCTTACTATTTATTCTGATTTGATTTTGATTTTGATTTGATTTTTTTTTTCAAATTTTTTTAGATTCACTGTACTATGAAGAAGATATCCTATAAGTTTCATCCTCGCTAAACTAGTTGTTCTTATAAAAAAATTTAAAAAAATAAAATTTCGAATTATTAGCTATTTTGCGCCATTGAAGGCAATGAAACCATCGCGACTGGCCATGGAAAAGGATCCTGTAACGGTGTTGGCGGCTTGGTAAAGCACTTTGCATCTGACAATATAATAAAGAAGTCTCACCTAGAATCTATATGATGAGCCATCAATCTCATACTTCTGTCATCTGAAGAAATTGACAGTTTTCGAGAAAGAAAGGTATAAAGATTGGGAAACGGATCCAGTAATTACTAGGATTCAAAAAGCTTATGCATGGAAGGTAGAAGTTAGTAAAACGGCAAAAATACAGCATGCATCGCAAGCACTTCCAAATCAGACATCCATGGAAATGAACTATAAAGAAGTACCAGTGTAATCGAACAAGAGTAAGCAGAAAAAAAACAGGAAAAGCGAAAAAAATAGAGTAAGAAGTCAAATTATAATTTATTCAAGAAAAACATAATTTTCTCATTTTTTGTTCATTTAAATGCTGAAAGTAATATTTTCAGTTCTTTGTCAAATATAATAAATATATGACCTCAACTAATTTTTCGAGAAAATTGACTTTAAAGTTTTTTCGAAAATAGCCGCCATTTTGTTTATTAATAATATTTTTCCACATTCTTTACGTGATTTAAAAAGTGCATACAGCACTACAAACTGCCGAAAGGAAAATTAAATTCTGTTAATATGTTTCCGCGATACACTATATATTTTGAAGAAAATTTTCGTTAATTTTTCGAAATTTCACGTAAATCTTCAAATATCCATAAGTTTGCAAAAAAATTTTTTGGGCCAAATAAAAAAATACGTACATATCTCATATTTTTCATTGAAAAACAATATATACCAGACCCAAACAATTCCGTGACATGACCATCATCGACTCCGTGTCCAATCTCATATATGAAATCGGTCAAAACCAGATTTATCTTATTCATTGTTTATAGGTTAGTTACTTGGGTGACCAGACGTCCTTCTTCGATAGGACACGTCCTTCTTTTTCGATGATTGTCCTCCCGTCCTTCTTGTAGTGAAATTCGTTTGAACAAAACGCATCTTTTCTTCAACCGTCCGCTATAGTGTATGGTATGTTGTCAAGGTCAATGTTGCCAACTACAAAAAAAATTGCAGTGGAACTTAATAGGCCTTTAAATTTTGCTCCAATCACACTGTTTCAAAACGGTGAGCGAATGATCGATTTTTTATGGACAAATTTTGAATTATATTTAAAAAGAATTTCAATCGCATTTTTTAAACTGTAAATTCATGTAGGTACAGTCAATACTATCCTATATGAGTAAAAAATAAGACAACAAACAATAAGTAAGGAATTTTACGATTTAAGTTAATGATTCTCTTCGAATTTAGCAGTTGGGACATAGTGAGGGAATGATTTTTAGGGTACTTTCTTAGATATATCTTTATTATTTATCATATAAAAAATAAATTTGTTTCATATATTTGTACATCTAGTGCAGAAGTTTTATTAATAAAAAAGACTTTTCGTAATTGACGATCCTGATTTGTAAAAATCATTAAGGACATGAATTTCGATTTTTTTCGAGAATCAGCAATACACTGTTAGAAAATTTTTTAATTTTCAAGCATTTTTAATGTACATTTGTAACTGAAATTTAAGTTTTTGGTAAATGAAATGAAATTAATTTTCATGTGACTGAAATTTAAGGTATCTGTTCATGGAAAGTGAAATTCATTTACGTGTAACTGAAAATTAATGTACGTGACTGAAAAAGTAACTTGTAAAATTTTCCTCTTCCCAAGATCAATTTTTACATTATTTTCATATTCACAAATGAAATCAATATGTGCAGAGAATACCAAAAAATTATTTTCATTATTTATACCAGAGAAATATAATTAAATGTAGAACATAGTTTAGAGAAAAATATTTATCTAACTTATATTATCAATCTTCCAGCACTTTTATACATACAACTTACGAAATCTTAAACATTGAAGCATTAAAAATAATCAAATAACATAGTTATAATATGACAGTTAAATAAAATATGTTCAAAAAACATTGGACGTTGAAGTAAGAAAATTAAATATCACTTGGGTCACCACCAATTTTTGGCCCGGCACTGGGCGTTTCTCACAAGCGGCGAGAATTTGGCTAGTTAGTATATAAGGACCATTTCAACTGATATACTCAGCGAGCAATATTCTGCGTTAGAGAATTGCGTTGTATGTAGTAGTGTTAAAGTTAGGTTATAGAATAAGGTTTGTGTGCGTCATATGAATGAAGAATATTATATGTTTCTTGTACGTTATCTGTGTGACCCCGTAATATAAACAAAAGACTAATTTTTTCCGTGCATGCCTTCACAGCGGGGCGAAAGTAAGAGTTTCAACTCTAGGGTTGAAAGTAAAAAACAATTGATGGTTTTAGGTAGAGAAGGCATCGAAAGTCGAATTTTTAGTAGATGTTGTGAATACATGTGCATTAAAATTCAGTCAGATTTTTCTAACAGTGTATATAAATATAAAAAAAATAAAAATAAAGACATGAATTTAAACCCAAAAAACCATTCAATAAGAGAAAAAAAAACCTACCAAAAAAGAATCTTGGTACTGCAATGATATTTTGTTCTTTTTTTGATTTCGTCAATAAAAATTTGGTTACACTGCTGTTATGTTTTTATTTAATCGAAAGCATTGACTTTTCACAAGCATCAATGAAAAGTCAATTTTTTCAGGTTAACAGTACTTAAAAAAGCAAAAAACGTTATAGGTATGCCATATTGGGTCCAGGTACCTTATACGCTTATCAACCGCACCTTTTCTTTATTGAAAGGAGGAACTGTGTGACCTTGAGTCTCTTTTAAGAGCGTTATCAGTACACTCGGTTATAAACAATCTGATGGTCGTTAAACTCCTTCCTGCGAAATCTAGAGTCAAAAGCCTATATGGTATGCTTATCTCGGTTGTGGAGAGTTTGATTAGCGAGACGGTCGGACGAGAGAAGACGAAAACAACCGTTGACTCTTATGCAACTAACATAAGTGCGACTATGCGCATTTGCGCAATGATTCCAATCAAGCCACTTTGGATCCCTACCCTGCTGAGAAATTCTCGGAATGCTCTTTGTGTTGCATGCCTCTGTCCTGCAATTCCTCATCCGACCTTGATACCAGCTCGTCGACTTAACGTACACGAGTATATATGGTATGACCTGTACTTGAGACCTATAGAAGGGCTTCTTTTATGCTGAGTTTGTCCCAAGATCATAAACGCCCACTCGCTTCTGCCTTTGCAACCGACCTCGTCTAGTCTTTGTTTCGGAATTACTTATGCGCCTCGAAGGACGAGAAGGCGTAAAGATACTGGAAGAGAACTAAAAGAAACTTTTTTCACTGATTTATGTTCATTATTTCTTTTATAAAATCCTATATATATATATATATATATATATGTATAATATATTATATATCACATAAAAACGTTGTAAGTGAGAGTCTGAGTTAATTTTCTCACATTACACGTTGGAGTTTCCTCCTGGGAACTCCACTTTGCTCCTGCTGATTCAATTTTCTATTTTCAGAAAATTTCGGCAGTCTTGAAGTTGTGGAAGATCTCAATAGGAAGAATTTTTTTTACGATACAAATTCCAGATCTAAAAGTAGGTAAAGATGTGATAATTGATTCACTAAAATGATGATCAAATTGAAGAGACTCTCAATCTTAAGTAAATGCATGTTATCACACCTGCTTAGCTCCTTCATTCAGGGTAAGGTATCGTCAAAGTATAATACCAGGATCTTCTAAAACCGGGTTAGGTAGAAAGCCGCGCCAGTTGTAAACGAGATCCATAAAGATGTCTCACAATAAAATTTAAAGCCGATTAACTGCACACAATTTTCTTAAGTTATTCAGTCTATAAACCCATCGCACCTCAACTACGTGCTAACAGCCGTTGAACGCCTAGACTTGTCTAGACTAGTCGTGATCGCAAGTCTGACCAAGATCCTCCTCTTCTACTTGTTTCCGGACTTATCCTACACAGACATTCTCTACTTGTTATCCATGACATAGACACTCCATGTCACAATTTCCCTCTGTGAAGAAATGTTTCCAAAGAGGAATGAAAGATTTCAGTCGCATTGTACCTGATCAATTCTCAATCCTCCTCAATTCGATTGGTTCAAAGAATTAACACATGCGGAGATTTTTCTGTACGTTATTTATTTTACGAAAGGAAAGAGATATTTTCATATTAGCGTTGAAATTATAAAAGCATTATGAACTCATTTTCATGCAATAGAGTACGAAATTGGAATGAAATTTGTTTAGCCTTAATCATAGATTCTCGTGACTGTTAATAAATAAAAGAGTTAATATGGTACCTATATTGAAGGCAAGTGTTAATGTGAAGACTGAGAAATTATCTATAAGGTTTGCTGGATATCTATTACCGGCTATTATTATCCTTCGCGCGAAATGATCTTCGAATGAAGAATGTGTCACAGACTTCGAACCTTCAGTTTGTTACTTACTTTTTTTTGGAAACTCCTTCAACTCCTTTCAAATCATTCAGTCCTTCAAACTTGTTTAAAATTAATTACATTTTCTAAAATCGATTGAAATCTCTTTAAATTTTCTAAAATCCATTCATTTTTTTTTAATTCTTATATTGTTTTAGTTCTTTTTAGTCTCTTAAAATCTTCAAATCCTTCTAAATCCTTTGAAATCCCATCAAATTTTTAGGAATTCTTTAACATCACTTAAAATCTCTTGAAATCCTTTAAAGTCTCTTCGAAATAGTTAAAATATAATTAAAATATGTGTGCGCTTAAAAAATATGTATTGCAATTTAAGAGTACCCAATATGCCATACACGCTTGCAACATTGAATTTTTCAAAATAGAAAAAATTTTACCGTATGGCAAACCGGCTTAATTTCCTTATATGTATTATTAAGGTGCAGTCCCATACATCGGCAGAAAACGTCGGCGTAAAGCAGAAACTCATGAGACTGACAGAGATAGACAAATCTGTTTGTCTCTTTCACTCTCATATGAGTTTCTGCTTTATTACGCCGACGTTTTCTGCGGACATGGGACTGCACCTTTACAACTTTTTAAATAAAAATCGCTCTTTTTTGGAGAAAAAATGGAATCAAAATGGAGTCAAATCTTTGAAATTTGATTGCCACATTTTGTTACACCACTTTTTTAATTATCACACAGAACAGATGTGCAGTATTGTTTACTGCATTTAGAAAAACGATGCCATTTTGTATCGATCAGGAGGAAGAGCGTTGATTGGCTGTCAAGTCCTTGCGCTGATTGGTTACTATTCTGACACGCTTTATTTGAATCGGGTAATTGTTTATAAAGTAGAACTTAAAATTTTTCAAATTGGTTGATAAGTTCTTTTTACCAAAAGTGTCATTTTGCTTTCTCATAGAGGAAGCTTTATAGCGGTAATAAAATCCATTTTCTAGAAAAAGTTTTTTTAAAAGAATTTTTGAGTGGAATATAATTAGTACGATGTCCTGAACAATAAAATTGTCCGCATGTGTTCGCATGTGTGTATTGTCACGCTTTTTTTGTTCCCACCAGCATATTTCAGGAACGTGTATATAAAAATTATTGCAATTTGGCACACCTATTCCACTCTATAAAACCTTGCTTCTTTAACAATGGTTTAGAAAAATATTTAATTTTACAAGTTTTATGTATGCTTAAAGTTTTTATAAAATGGATTTTGCGTTTATAACTTCTTAAATAATCAAAATTCAATGCTGATGTACATCATAACGAAAATAAATGTTCCTTTCATCAAGGCGAATCGATTGACCTACATAATTAATGCATTTCATTGAAAAATAAGAAAGTTATGGTTATTTATAATTTTGAAAATTTAATTTTTCAATTTTTTTTTTATTCAGGCAATCTGACCCGGGCCTGACAGGAGCCTTTTTTTTAATAAGGCAAAATAAGGCAAATTTTATTTTTGATTTGCCAACTAGTTACCATTTTTTGCCGAATTTATAATCGAATTACCCGAATATCTCGAAAATAGCAACTCGGCACGACCATTTGGGGGAGTGTCACACCCCTAACACCCTTCCCTCTCGCTATGCCCTAGGAAACCCTTTTAAATAAGTTGCTTTGGCATGCTTTAAATGTCCGTGAATCCTCAAATGATTCCTTAAAATTGTGTTGTTTTTTAAAATTTCTCAAATAACTTATTAAAAATTACTTAAATTCCCTTGCAGTTCTTTGAAATGCCTTAAAATTCTTTATGATCTCTTATAATAATTCTTTAAAAAACCTCTGCAAATATATAAATATACTTCACTACTTAACATATATGTAACTTAAAAAGACTTGAAATTTCTTAAAATCCTTTGAATTCTCTTAAAATCCCTTAAAATAACTTGAAACACTTGGAATTATTTTAAGTCTTTTGAAATTTCACAAAAAACTTGGAAATCACTTCAAGTAAATTCAAGTGACTTTAATTCAGTAAAATCTCCCGAAGTATTTGAAGTAATTTGAATTCACTTGAAGTCACTTGAAATCACTGGAATTTTCTTGAAATTTTCTGAAATCCGTGAAATCTTCTTAAGACTTAAGTTATTGCAATATCCTGAAATATCTTCAAGTCAGAAATAGGTGTACAGCCATCGGTTGAAACCAGCAATGGTTGTACGAAATTATAAGGTACATAATATATCACTTAGTTTCAGAAAGTTTGAAAAATGCAAAATTCAAGAAAATCGTTTTCTTGCTATATGGTAACTGAAAAACGTTTCTTTTTTTTTTAGATTTAAATTTTCCTTGATTTTTCTGAACCCGACATCAGCAATCGATTGAAATCGTATTATTATTCCATGTGAAAAGAAACTTCGAATGAAGAAAGTTAGAAATTGCATCATGTCTAATCAATTGCATCACTCTAATGGCGTTAGCGCGTGTTATTAGCATGAAACCCTCTTATTCGTAAATCGAATAAGCTTAACCGGGAAGGATGACATGGAAAATTGACTCATCAATTGCATGGCCCTAAACGAGAATTATCATGGTACAAAAGCGTGACTTGTCGAGGGCACTCGTGCATACAAATACCTATGCGTATCCCATGACACAAGAACCTAGCCAGCGCAACCAGAGTTGCATAATCGGTGCACTCCCTGCACACAGTTAGGGTTGGCTAACATGCAGCGTAAGTGTCGGTCGGTAGGACGTAATAGGCGAGCTTACACTCGATTTTATAGTGTGTTGGAGTGTTAAACTCAATGATGATAATGACGATGGCGGTGAAGGGACGAAGAAGCCTAGTAAAAGTTGTGGAATGGGAAATGAAATGAGTGACTTCATAGGGAGATTGATGCAGGAAGGCCGGATGGCGATGAGGGGTTTTGGTAAGAGGTAAGGATTATGGAAGAAGAGAGGAACAGAGGGGAAAATAGAGGTTAGTACCATTGGAGCAGTGGCCGGTGACCTTGTATATGTATTATAGTGTATGTGCGCTGAGTGCGTCTGGGCCGATGCGCCGGACGCCACGCCAGTCGCGCCGCGCTGCATCGGGTGAACTTCATCCTACTCGAGTCGAGTCGAGTCAGTCGAGTGTTCTCCACCACCATTCCTTTAATTCCCCGCTTTTAGCTCGCGTAGTCGTGGTGAAGGTCCGACGAGTATATCGCTGCATATTTATAAATATCCTCTCCCTCGCCTACCCCTACCTACCCCTACCCCCCCCCATTCCTCGACCATATTTCGCATGCTTCTCTTTTTCTTGCACTCCAACTTCAAATCAAGAGAAGGATGTAACTCTCGTGCCAGAGACCCGTGTATCTCAGGGTTAGGAGCCCAGCAAGGTCCCCAAAGATGAATCGAGACGACTGCACTTTCGAATCCAGTGAACTGTCTCTCGGGTTAAGGCCACAAGACTCGCAATCTCGAAGTCGTAACAAAGAAAACGCTCATTCTTGGAGACAATTACACTCGAGGCATCTTATTATTAACCCTTCGATTCGATTCGATTCGATGGCACACTGGGGTCTGAATGACCGCAGGCATCTTCAACCTTAATTAAAATATTAAATAAATATGATATTTAAAATAAATTTTCAACTATAAATAATCCACAGCATTCTGAGAAGTAACTATAATCCAAGGGTATATAAAAAATTCGGCTACTCAAAATAATAAACTGGCTCTTTGCGGGAATGAAGTACTATATATATATATGTAGGCGTCCATATGAAAAGGGCCCATATGGTCGATATGAAGTTATAGTATCTATAGAGCAGTATAGTCGGATAAATTCCCGACATTTTAAGCCCCAAATGAACACTTTATGTCAAAAAACGTGTCACCGGGGCACTTTTGAAGTTAGAAATTCATAAAACCACATTTC
>JAUEJJ010000042.1:4367454-4379504 GCA_032164275.1 Synergus coniferae
GAATTCAAAAATTTCAAACACACTTCAAGGTATTTATATAATTTAGTTTTGGGTTTTAAACTTTTTTTCTGTTTAAGCATGTAAGAACATATTTTCTATTCAATATTAAAATAAAATTATTATAAAAGCACATAAAACTTGTAAAATTAAATATTTTGTTAAACCCTTATAAGAAATTCAACTTGATAATTTTTCAGAACATTATTAGATATATTCCCGTTGAAATATAAAATATAAAAAAAAACCTTTTTTTGGAAATTGGAGTTTGTCACCACTACAAAGCTTCCTTTATATGAGGAAGCAAAATTACTGAAAACTCTGCGAAATCTCTTAACATCCCATGATATCGCGTTAAAACCCTTGAAAATTTGCAACAATTTTCAAAATTATATGTAATTAAATTTATAGCGTGCTAGTATTATTACTAACGTTAATATTAATATTAAAAAACTGGCTGATTGTGGAAGAACAGGTATTCGAGTCCATGTGGCATTATTAGGTGCGTATTTTTATCATATGCATGTCGTGTAGTAAAAGTACTTTATATATAAATAAGAAAAAAAGCAGAGATCCCAATAACATGTAGCCTCGATAACTGTTATTCTACGATATTCCGATTATTCGCAATTATATAAAGATTAACACGCATACTATTTTTAAAACCTTACGTAATCAAAAAAATTGTCAGTTACCTTCGATTAATTAACGCTCTAGTTAATTTTTTTCACCACACGGGACAAAAGTTGTTTATAACAGACAAGCAGGCACAAAAAAAAGTTAAATGTATTCAGTGGAATTTTTACCTTGAAGAATCAAATGAACCGAATTAATTTGCAGATGTGTTTGCTTATATGGTTTGAATAATATAATTTATTGAATTCTTTTAATAATCATATCATATATAATAATAATATACAATCTCATGTTTTCGTTCTCTTAATTTTTATAATTCCTTTACAAGATCAATTTTAGTATAAAGTATAATAAAATAAATAATGTTTGTATTAATACATATATACATATATATATATAATAGATTTTTTCTCCGATTTATATATATATATATATATATATATATATATATATAAATCGGAGAAAAAATCTATTAGCAGTGAGAATAAAACTTGTGCGTATGTGATTACTCGTATTCACAAATAGGACAAAGGCCTGTTGAACAATTGAAATTTAAGAGACAGGAAACATTTGGGGCACGAGTGCGCGTGCTATCTTATTCTTCTGATTTTTTACACGCTTGTTCAATGTTCACCATCCACCTGGTAAATCAACTTCTCAAATCTATTGAATCCAATATTGGAAAGACGGAATTTCACCCCCTGACCTAAATATATCTTTCCTCCGGTTTCAATGTATATATATATATATATATACACACAAATTCTTTCTCAATTTTTCACCATATGTTTTCTAGACCACGAGGTTCGTAACCTACTTTTTTTGGCAACACCCACCCAAACTTCGTATTATTCTTCAGACCAATTATATTCTCCGTCCCTTGCTCTGAATTTGCCACTATTTTCCCTCGTGATTTCAGTTTATTTCTTTCCCTTATCAATCTCATAAATAATTTAATTCACAATTCCTATAAGTGATGCTTGCTGAATGAATGTAAGTCGCATCATTAAAATTATCAATGTCTAACGACAAGCATGAGAATTCGAGGACTGAATGTTACATCACGAACATCACACTCTTGACTCTTCGATCGAACATTATTATCATATGCGAGAAATTACGACATCGTCAATGTATCCCGTCCTGGTTAACATTACCGCGAAGGCACTCAGCAATATTCTAGTAATAGTCCGAATCATGAGTAACATCGATGTAATCAAGAATTACCACTTAACATTGTTACTAATGGGAATATATGTCCTTGTCTCACAAGCCCGGCAAAGCGGAAAATGGATATAAAGTCATGCAAATCAAAACTTGACAAGCAGTGATTATCGTACCGCTATGTCGCATTGCTCCCAGTAACCTACGTGTGTTATTTACCTTGTAATGTTCAACTGTACATGCTAAAATATGCTGATTATCAGCCAAACACAAAAGTCTTACGCAATACGTTGCGGTAGTCGCAATAACCTTGTCAATCAGAAAATGATAACGATAATTTATACAGACACATGCAATCAACTTTATTGTGCAGACTTTATTTATTTAAATGTAAAAAGAGTTTAAATATTATTTTATGAATACAAGAGACCTAATTTGTGTTAATTTCGTTTGATCTATAGAGTTTGTATGCATATTAGCGTAAACGCTGCTTTTATTCATGGATAATATATAATGTTATGAACGAATTTTATAAGGCTCAGGACTGCACAGAAGAAAATAGGGTCTATCAATCTTGTTTCAGTTATGTTTTTATTGTTTTTTGAAATAAATCTTTCATGAATCAACCTCGAAAAATGAAAAAAAAATTAATTACTTCAGTACAAAATTTGATATTGTCATTCCTATTTTCAAATAAAATGTATTACGCTAATGTAAAATTATTTGATTTTTTACGAGACAAGAAACCATTTACTTTCTTATATTTATAGCTTTTAATTGTGATTATTCGAAGACTTATAGATGAAAATTACAAATAACTGTAACTTCCTAAAAATTCAATATTTTGAAAAATCCTTTGGTACGTTTTGAGATATTGCATGGTTGTACAAATAAGCTCGACAAATTTCATCAATTTACCTAGTTTCTCTGTTAGACATTGTCTGAAAAATACAATTATTTTTTGCTTATTTAGAAAGGTAATAACTATCGGGCGACGGAGGGAAAATTAAAAAAAAAATTTTGTGGAAATGACAGCTATTTGAACAAAAAATCTCTTATTTTGATCGAAATTTTGAGTTTAGAAAATTCATAACTTATGAACATGGCATTTAATCAAAAAAACCCTACGTCTCCCGATAGCTAGTATGATAAAGAATAAGTGTTATAAATTTTAACAAAATTGGTTGAGGTGATTTTGAGGTATCGTGTACACCAGTTTGAAAAATGTAGTTTCGAAAAAAAAGCGTAATATCTCCTTCATTTTTTAATTTTCTTTTTTTATTAGTTATTATTTTCCGTTATTCATAAAACTACTATGTATATGTGTAATATAACAATTGTTTTATATATTTAATAACTGCGCTGAAAATAATGTTTATTTTTATACCTATTTTTCTGAGTGCCAGGGTGGTGTAACCCCTTAAAACATTTTGAAAATAGTGGTAAATGTAACGACTACAAAGCTTCCTCTATGAACAGGAAGCAAAAAATTGAAACGGTGAAAAATTTCCAAAATAAGTGTAATAGGTGCAGAATAAATTTAAAATAGGTGAAAAAAGGTGAAAACAGGTAATGAGCTGTGATGACTGTTGATATTAATAGTTATTCGTTATTCCGAGATGAATCAACGACTGACCGTGTTTGGGAGCGACAAAGAATTCGACAGCACATAATCGTGTGACCAGGATGATATCCTGCATCGGACAAAAGTGACCTTGAGGGCTGTGCTGATCAGGGTCGACCACGTTGGTAGGGCAAAGCCCTCAAGGCCATGGACTCATGAGTATTCAATGTACGAGTTTAAGAGTTTAAGAAAGCATTTTATAAGCTCCCTGGCACACAAATTCTCCTTTCAAGAGGACATACTCGTATGTAGGTCGCATGTCCGAAAGTTCATTCTTCTCAATTAATCTTTTCACCCTCGGTAACAATGTTTTATTCTCTTATTCGTAGAAATGGAAGTTTTGTAGAAATTATGAAATTAAGGGGGGCACTCAGATTAGAAGGCTTATTTTTATGCTTTTTTTTTTTGTTAATTTTTTTAAAGGGGAAGAAATTTTCGGAATTGATTGAAACTGCGAGGTCATTTTATATACAATTCAAACTACATCTCAGATATTTTTCAAATTTTTTTCATCAAAAATTTCCAAGTTACAAGCTGCTGTTCATATAGAGGTCCGTCGCCAGAGTCCAATTTTCACGTGAAATGTTCAGGTCACAAATTTCACCTGAAAGCAATGTATACATTTTTTTACATTATTTACATGTTTTTTTATTATTTGAACCTACTTTTAGCTAAAAATATTGAAAATTGAAAAATTGAAAGGCGCGGGCGTTTGGAAAAAAACTTTAATTTTCACACATTCTTTCGTTCTAAAAAAACACACACATACACACACACACATACACAATTCAAAATTATTATACTTTTCGAAAATTAGGTTGAACTAATAGATAATTAAATAACAAAGCGTTACGTGAATTTGAAAAAGTGCTTTCGAAAAAAACGCGTTTGAAAAAAAAACTTGTGAAAACTAAAAATTTAGATGTTTTCAATAATGTAGAGTGCTTACCGATCAATCAGCGATTCTAGCACCACATACCTATAACTCCAATGAATACGTCAATTTTGACGGTTCACGCTCATGGAATGAGTTCGAATTTCGCTTTGAAATTTTGTGGAAGTACTTTTAAATAGTTATACTAACTGCAATAAAAAAAAATCGATTTTTTGAACTATCTAATCTGATTGCCCCGTGAAAATTATTAAGAAATTTTGAAAAATCAACTTTAATTTTTATACATCTCGATTTTTGAACAATATCCTTCAATAAAATTTGACTTTCAAAATTTGAAAAATTTCAAAGTCTGACAGGTTGAGTCCTGTTTTGGAAAAAAAATTGAGACTGAACTTACAGTTCATAGTGGCTGATGTCTCCTAGAGCCTGATTAGACTACCCACCTATAACACCCTAATAGATCAGAGTGACGAACTAATTAGGCGCTAGTTAGTCACCTATTTCTCGAATATTTTTATTTAAAGAATCACCTTTTCACCTTTTTTTTTACGACAATAGGTAATGTGATAACTGTATGAAAAGAAATAATTATATCATTCGAGATTTTTAAATTAAATCCCCGTGTAGAAATTTTCAAACGCGGCCCGACCGAAAATCGGGCTCTCAGGCCCTTGATCCACAATAGTATATTGTGCATCAAGGGCGTAAAGGAGATTATTTTAACGAGTGTGAAGTTTGATGCACAAGCGAAGGGAGGACGTCAATCACACGAGGCAAAATATCCTTTGAGCTTGATGGACACAGTATTTTTTGTCCGGCTCCCTCTGAAAATGCGACGTCAAGATTGAATTCTTTAAAAATGTGCTAAAGTCATTTCACTAATTTTCGGGTCGGGCAAAAAAAAATTTCTACACGGGTTGTTTCTCTAAGAAACCGTTTTTCAAATTAGATTATCATTTGCAGCATAAACACTAAACAGCACCCGTGCAGAAATTTATAAATGAGCCTGACGTTGGCAAAACCCACACAAGGTTTGTAACGCTTTGGCAGACTATTCTCCTACTTAGGAAAAACTGACCAGGGCCTTGTCAGTTTACCAAAGAATGCCCTAGTTAAATAAAAATTTCTCTTTTAAAAATTTGGAAACTTCATTAATGATTTTACCTTAATCTTTATAAATAGTAAATAATAATAATAATATAATAATAATAATAATAATAATAATAATAATAATAATAATAGTATCATACTAAATACTATAGTTTTTTCTTGTTTGCATGTTCTTTGCGTTATTTTTTCAGATATATTGTATAGTACGTACGCATAAATCAAGGGAACAATTTTCTGCAAAAAAGGGAAAAAAGTGAAAACAACATATTATAGTATTATATATTATAGTTTCATTTATCCAAGGCATACTTAGAACCGCAAATGCACTTGGTAAAATTGATTTCTTTCGATATTATGGAACCAGGACTCGAACACAAGACGCGCGGGAAGAGCGGAAAATTAAAACTCGTCGCTCTACCCACTAACCCATAGAGGCTGATGATGTACAGTGTATTTAAATGCCCAATTTAAAATAGAACTAAATGGGGCAATTTCTGCACGGGCATGCGTAAGAAGCATACACATTTCCCGTTCAAAATTATTCATTGCTTACATGCATGAATAACGAAGTTATGCAAAATATGTTATTACTTCTCTGTATCCTCAAAAATGGACTGTAGTAAAAAAAATCATCAAATGCCTCTACGTTTTGTACGAATGTAAATCATTTCGAAAAAAACCTTGGAGAGATAATTATTTTTTGAAATAGATCGTACTTAGTAGCGCAATGAAATTCATTTGTTCTACACAGATTTATGCGTGTAATCTATGTCGCTCGATGATTAAGAAACTCGTAGAGAAGAAAATACGACTAGTAGAAAGTAATTTATTGCACTTATATTGTAGTACATGCAGTGCAGTTGTGGCGGAAATGTATGTACAGTTTGTTGACAGTTGTGTGCGGTACAAGATTCACATTCTCTTAGAACGTGAGCAGTCGATGAAGACTGCTTTCTCCAAGCCAGTTTAGCTAGGATTTCCTGTCTCCTGAGGACGTGATCTTGGCGCTTCGTTTCGCGATTACGCCTTGCGTTACGTACTCTGCACGTTCTCCATTTGTTACCACAATCAAGCATAAAGACCGATATAATAGGTAAAATACCAACATTTTTTAAAATCATCCTTTTTAGGAGGTAATACCGTTATAAAATTATTAAATAAAGCGTTTTTTTTCGCAAATCTACATAAAAAAAAAATATGATTTTTTGAAAATCCTACAGTATGGTGTTACTTCTTAATTCGATTTTATCACTCTTATTTGAGATTTTCCTTTTGAAAAGGCCTTATTTTATGCCATAGTGTGACTTTAATAGCTGTTTTAGTTTTGAGGTAGTGATCAGCTGTTATTTGAGGCAGCGGCCATCTTTTGAGGCACGTGACATATCTCTGTCATTTAAAAATTTTTTTATTTGTTATTATTTCCAACGATTCATTAAACTACTACATATGTAAATGTAGGTATTATAATATAATAATTATTTTATATACTTTATAATTGCGTCCAAAAATTTTTTTATTTTTATACCTATTTTTCCGAGTGCGAGGATGGTGTATATATTTTTTTCTAGAAACTACTTTTTCAAACTGGTGTATACGATATCTCAAAATCTACTCAACCAATTTTGTTCAAATTTACAACACTTGTTCTTTATAATATTAGCTATCTATCGCGTGACCTACGCTTTTTTTTAATGGATGCCATGTTTATAAGTTATGAATTTTTTAAACTCAAAATTTCGATAAAAATGTGAGATTTTTCTTTCAAACAGCTGTAATTTCTATAAATTTTTTAAAATTTTCCCTACGTCTCGCGATAATTAATATTATAAAGAATATGTGTTATAAATTTGAACAAAATCGGTTGAGTAGATTTTGAGATATCGTGTGTACACCAGTAGAAGAAAAGTAATTTTGAAATAAACGCATATCTCCGTGATTTTTTAACTTTTTTTATTCGTTATTAACTTTACTTGTTTACAGCACTACTATGCAGATGTGTTAAATAACAATTATTTTATAATATATTTAATAATTGCGTCACAAAAAAAGTTTATTTTATACCAATTTTTTCATACGCCATAATCGCATAAATGGTTTTAAATCACAATTTAAGCTTTAAAACTTAATTAATTTTAGTGGTGCAAATCTATCTTAATTGAATATAAAATAATTTAAACAGGATGGTCACACTTCAGGAGAGTCAGAAAAATGCCAGAGGAAATGCCAGTAACTATCATGAAAAATAAAAATTGATATAATATTAATAATAAAGTAAGATAAAATCATTTTGAAGGATTATATGTATTTTTAAGAGATTTCTGCGAATTTTACAGGATTTCAAGGTTCCTCTTGAATTTAAAAAGATTTGAATTTGAAGAATGATTTTTAACAGATTTTGTGGAATTTTAAGGAATTTTAAGATATTTTAACAAATTTTAAGTGATTTTAAGGTATTTCAAGGAGATTTTCAGAAATTTAAAGAGATTTTAAAAAGTTCCTTGTGGAATTTAAAGGATCACAAGTCATTTTATGTAATTTTAAAAGAATTATATAATGGAACTCTAAGGTATTTCATGGAATTTTATGAAATTCTAAAAGTTTTAATGATATTTTAGAGGATTTAAAAATTTTTGTGAAATTTTAAAACTTTTGATATACGCCCAAACCGCAAAGATCTAGCGACATTGCTGACTCGGAAAAACAATTTTATAGATTTAACTTTATTTTTTACAATAGATATAGAAATCTAGAGCCTAGGAACGGGCAAAAGCTGAGTGGAAGTGGAAACAACAACCTCGCCTCGAAATATCCAGACTTACGTCCGGCTACGGCGCGGCGAGAACGGTTTCCACTTAAAACCGTGTTGGAGGCAGAGTAGGATCGTGGAAAAACGCGGAAACCGAGAAAACTCATCTCGCGCATCTCCTTCCACCCGATTCTTCCCTCACCCACGGTCTCCCACGCAGCTTCTCGCCCTTGAAAAAGCGAACGCGAACCCAGATCGGCAGATCCCTCGGCCTCGGGGCTGGTTGCCAGCCCTAGACCTCCTAAACCGAGACGGTTACCGCTCTCAAATTTAGGACTTTTGTCACTCCCTGGATTGGTTGCCAGTCTTCGGGAGAGCCTCTGCCCCTGTGCAGCCGTTACCGTCCTTGCGACACTCGAAAAACCGGGACGGCTACCGCTCTGTGTCTAGCACTCTGCTCTCTTACTACTCGAATTGGTTGGCAGTCCTAGGAACGCCGCGCCGCCTTTACGCCAGTCGCCCGCTGTTACTTCGACTGACGTACGCCTCCTCCGACGCTAAGCACTTGTAGAGTTTCTTTATTTAATAATAAAATATGTCTTTCTTTGGAAAAATTATGATGAGTCTCTATTTCTTGTTTACCACCCATCTCCGAGGGTAGGTAGTCCTTTCACTCCTCCCCTTTCTAAGGGACCGGTTGCCGGTCTCCTCACCAAAGAGACGAGCGGCATACCGATTCGACCCTCTTTGGACTCCCGTCGTCGAAAAGGGCCTATCTACTCCTCGCTCAAAAACACCTACCACCCACCCACGACACAGGGGACCGTAACACTTTGCTAGGAATTTAGAGGAATTTTTAAGGTATTTCAAGGCGTTTCTATGAATAATTACGAGTATAGAGATCTTTACGAATGTTAGCGATTTTAAGGGATTTTAAACTTCGTCGTGGAATTTTTATCGATTACAAAAGATTTCAACTTGTTTCAAAAAATGTTTAAATGATATTATGGGAGATTTTTGAAAAATGTCATTAAAATTACTGAAAACTTATTTGTATATATATTCTTAATACTTTTCTGTCAGGGCAATTTTTTTTTTTTAATGAAAAATTGAAAAATTTAATCTTGTGGCCATCCTGTTGAAAGTTAAAAATTAAAAAAAGAGCAAGTATACATATATCTGGTATATAGGTGTACTGAATTTTCTTTTGAATCGAGTTTCTCGAGATGTTCTCTTTTGGGATTGATTCCTAATGAAGTTTTATCATCGATCTTGAGACAGCAATCTGGTTTTTTAACTGTGATGATTACGTGACGAGTTAAAAGAAAGTTAACCGGTTCATCGACACCTTTTATCCATGATTCAACAGTCAATACGCGAGTAATTCCGAAGCATCTCGAAGTCCTGGCTAGCTTTTTTTCTCGCATTTGTTATCACTTTTTTCAAATGAGTTTTATTTTATATCAAGGCTCTGTATAACGGTATCGTCTGTATCCATGAAGAAATGACTCCGTCATCGTTATTCACGACCTAACTTAACAATACGCGCATTCCCTCCATGGTTTACGCAACCGTAAAAATCCGCGGATAATTGCTATTCTGAGAAATCAATTCCCTAAGACAACGATAATTATTGTAAAATTCTCGTATAAAATTCTCGTATAAAATTAGACACAAAAGGCACGTGACGGAAAACGATATGAGTGCAAAATAATCGAAGCAGATAATGGAATTGTAATATTCTCTTTTCATATAGATGTAAATCAAAATAACCTCTTCGAGCGTGATCCGGCTCGTGGTGCAGGAATTGTCAGCAAATCTTGACAGAAACCCCTTACTAAGATGTTACTACAACAAGATCTAAGTATATATATGAAATGAAGGATATATGTATGAGTATTATTTCTTGCTACAATAGCACCAGAATAAAATAGATCCTTGAGATTAATAATAAGCATGATACAATGCATGATGTTTTAAATTTAATTAAACTCAACAAAGAGGGCAAAGAATTGTACTTAATATAAAATAATTTCAGGACAACAGAATAATCAGCCGATAAGTGTAATCGCTTTCACATATAATGTAACAATTTAGCATATCACTTGAAATAAAAAGATTACTGTAGCTTTGCAGTAAATATATTAATCTCTCTCCTATAAAAAGCATAGTTCGCTGACTTCTCTTGCCTTCATTTTGTACATCATTCACTTAATATACGAGTACAGTGTTGTTATTACATTCTCATCAGAGAGAAGGTATTAGATTTGTGTAAAATTTGACAACCCCCCCCCTCCCATTTTTGTCAATGTCCACGTTTTGAGACCCCCTAAACTCAAAAAACATGTTTTTAAGAATGTGTCTGTCTATGTGTCGTGTGTCTGTAGATTTTTAGTTTGTTAGCGTGATAACTTTCGAAAGAATTGACCATTTGGATTGGCCTTTATACTCTTTTAGTGTCCTAAAATGAAGGTCAAGTTCGTTAGCCAGCTATTTTGGATAAAAATTCAAAAAGTTGAAGCATTTCGAAAATTTTTGAAACCACTTTTTTTTTAATTTATAAATTCTATGTATGTATGTTCATTGTTCATAGTACTCAAAAAGTAGAATAATTTATCTTTATGACTTTCTTCGATAAAAAAATAATGTCAGACTTATGCCATTTCGAAAGTTCAAAAAAACGGAAAAAAAATTACAATTTGAAGCCAAACAAAGCACGATATGAAAAAAAGTCGAGAGATGAAAAATGTTTCTTTTTAAACGCTCTACAGGAATGGCATAAAAACTTTTTGAATTTTTTTGAAAAATCGAAAATTCAAATTTTGAGCCAAATACCGCGAGATGCAGAAAACAATATAAGAACCATAATTAATGGTCTTTAAAAGATCTATAAATGTTCATTTGACTATTTTTTGTTAAAGTAAATACTTTTCGTTTAAATCGTGAAAACTGTTTTTAAAAAATAAATTTAATTTTCCCGCCAAAAAACGTGAGATATGAGAATATATTACAAAATTAATATAAAAAATTGAAGCTTGACGATAAAATATTCCAGAGCACGAAGCGCTATGAACAAATCGCGCGCGTCGTAGGCGCGCTCAAACTTGTTAACACTTTACCAATTTGTACCTATTGTACGGGGAACAGGGCCGAGCGTGAAGAGCGAGTGTCCTGATGAATAGAACTTTAAGTAAATGAGTTCTCTTCATTAAAAACAGAAATAATTAAAATAATAACGCCCCGAAGGGCAAGCGTCCCGAACTTAGATAAATTCGATGGAATTCAAGAGAATTCAAAAGGAATCAAGAGACTTTAAAAGTATTCCAAAGAAAATAAAAGAATTTTTAACAAATAAAGGCGACTTCAGAATTCTGAACTCGGAAAAAAAGGAATAGTTGGGTCAACCATATATAATATGGATAAACATGGCACGCCCATATTCTATGGTTGTTGCAACCATATTTATAGTTGCTGCAACCAAATTAAATGGTTGCACTGACCAAACTTTGACTGTAGCAACCATAGAAATTAGGGTACTTAGAAATTTTGCCCGCCCATAAGTTTTTGGTATATTATACCTAAGACCCTTATAGGCGACGACTCCTACGTATGTAAAAAAATATCGATTTTTTGAAAATTCTCCCGCCTGAAAATTCCTATATAAGTATATAGAATCCTGTATAGAATCCTACATAGGAAACTTTGCAAGAATCTGTACATGATCCTATATGTGGGTTCCCATGTAGGTTCCTGTTGATATACGCCCTAAGCGCATAGATCCAACGACATTGCTAACTCGAAAAAAACAACTTTTCATATTTTTTTTTATTTTTACTTTAGACATAAGAACGGGCGAAAAGCTAAGTGGAAATAGCAAC
>JAUEJJ010000042.1:4380816-4398105 GCA_032164275.1 Synergus coniferae
ACCCTCTTTGGACTCCCGTCATCGAAAAGGGCCATCTACCCCTCGCCAAAAAGCACCTACCACCCACCTACGATACAAGGGACATCAGCACCAGGCGCTCAACTCCAACTACTAACTCTACAACCACCGTCAAGCACTCTTTTTACTTGACAATAAACGGCGCCCAACGTGGGGCCAACCATCTCTACAGCACTGTCAAGCACTCCTCCCCTATTTACTTGACATCAAATGGCGCCCAACGTGGGGCCAACTATCTCTACAGCACTGTCAAGCAGCACTCTATTATTTTCCTTGACATCACTGTGTAGAAACATTTGCAGGATCCTATGTAATTTTTTAAAAATATTTTTAAAATAATTTATGGGTTCCTTCAGAGGAATCTGCAAAGGATCCTATACAGTTTTTTTCAATATGAAAAATTAGAAAAAATTCTGCGGCGGCCGAGATTTGAAGCTTTCTAACGCGCGCCTATCACGCAACTTTTCTCTAACAACTAAACCCCACGGCTAACTTAGCACATGGAATATTTTACGAAAATTCCAGCAAAGTATCACAAGGTTCTGGTTTGTATGATACTTTGCTGGGGTTTTCGTAAAACGTTCCATGTGCTAAGTTAGCCATGGAGTTTAGTTGATAGAGAAAAAGTGCGTGATAGGTATTAGGAGGTTTCGAATCCCAGCCGCCGCAGAATTTTTTCTGAATTTTCATAGCGAAAAAGCTGTATAGGATCCTTTACAGATTCCACTAAAGGAACCTGAAAATTATTTTTTAAATATTAAAAAAAAATACTTAGGATCCTTAAAAGTTCCTACACAGGAACCTGCATGGGTATACCCGTATAAGATCCTATGCCAGCCATTTCACGACAATCTATTAGGAAACTGTACAGGAATCTACACAGGATCCTTGTAACGTTTCCTTGGAGGAGTCACACGTCAGAACGTACATGGGAACCCATATAGGATCATGTACAGGTTCTTCCAAAGAGTCCTATATAGGATTCTTTACAGGATTCTATTTAGGAATTTTCAGGCGGGCTACATTGGTGTTATCCCTTAATTCGATTATATCACTCTTCTTAGGGTTACCAGACATCCGCTTTTTCTGTCCCGTGTCCACTTTTTCGCTTTTTATATGAAATGTCCGCTTTTTTCTCGATTAGATCCACTCAATGAAATAAGAGATAACTTATCGCTTATCGCTTAGTATTGCTTTCTCTTTCATTCCGAATCCGGGAATCGCGAATCCAGGTAAAATATGATGTCGTAGTTCGAGAATCGTCGTCAAGTCATATTTTTTTTTGATATTGTTTTTAATTTTTTTCCCCCAATTATTCGGGTAAAAGTGGAGTGGGGGGGGGTTTGGTTGTGGAATGTCCCCTTTTTTCACTCGGACCATCTGGTAACCCTAACTATTATATCTGAGATTTTTCATTTAAAAAAGACTGTTTTTGTGCCATAGCTATAGTGTGACTTTAATAGCTGTTTTAGTTTTGAGGTGAAGATCAGCTGTTATTAGAATCAGCGGCCACATTTTCAGGCATGTGACATCGATTTAGTCTCCCATTGGTGAAATTTCAAATTTCAATTTAAACTTTTAAACTTCAGCTTCTCGTCCGCCTCACTTAGAGATTTTGCCCACCTATAAGTTTTTTGTATATTATTTTTAAGACCCTTAAACGACTTTTACTCCCAAAAAGGTTCGACTTTTTGAAAAAAATTTAGATGTTATGAAGAAATATTTTCAGCTTTAAAAGATTGACTTTTCTCATTTTATTTGAATAATTATCCGGAAGAGTTTTTTCAAGAGTGGGAAATGTCCCGGAAGTATCCTATAATTCTAATGTCAATAATTTTTCATATACACGCAATATTATTATGATATTTTGATCAGGGTTCAAGAGCCGATTTAACGGAGTCACTGCAGACAGGCATTTACCTATCATTGACCTTAAGCTTAAGTACTATATATATAGTCAAGGGCTAAAGTTGGACATTCTCCAATACCAGTGAGACGATCATCTTTCCCGCAGTACCGTACAATATTCTTACAAATGGACCGACTTGTATACACGCACGTAAGGCTTCGTCTTTTTATCGTACATTTCACCTTTCTACTTTGCAATCAAGCACTTTCATATTGCTTTCACTTGGCCGATGAAAGTATCGTCCGCGAGCCAAGTAGGCTCTATACGCTGTGATCGATAAATATCCTACTCAATTTTTCTGGACGTTTCTCGGTCGAAAAACAGGATACACGACCCAGTCCCAGTTAATGTTACTTTGAGATTAAATACGAAATTACGCTACATTTGTGAAATAGGAGAGAGGCGGTAAATACGTACGACGCACATATATAATAGAGAATGCACAATCAAAAGTAAAAACTAAAATGAGATAATAAAATACATCTTACGTAGATCAATATATCTGGGAAATTGCATGGCGGTAAAGTAATTAAAGTTAATAAAAATACTGCATGAATTATAATATGTATTGCGTCGTTTCTGAAAAAAGCGAACCTGCGCCAAGAGTTAACCCACCATACTCGTACATGTACTGCTATGGCACGTCTCGATCGAATTGAATTTGGAGTCAATAAAGAAAAATAATATAGAAAAAAAAAAGAAAATGGAAATGGAAATGAAATAAAACGAATACATTGTCCCTTTTGATGCACTTCTGCAATAGCAAACTTTAGATTCTCGAAATGTTTTAAACATTTCATATAGTTTTCATAAAATACCTTTTTGTAAATAGATACTTAGAAAATTTGGTGTTTTGAAAATTTCTTAACTATACACAAGCTAAAATAGTCCAACACATGGAACCCGATTAGACTAAGTGAAAAAAAAAACGTTTTTTTTAAATCAAGTTTATTATTCATTATTTGTCTGCTTAAATACCCTGAGAAGTTTTCAAAGTATACCTACCAAAAAATTTGTTTTTGACACTTCTAAAATTTTTTTATTATGGCAGTCTATAGTAAATAGCACCAGTACCGGAACCCTATTTAGATTCGGCCGCAATAAAATTGGACTTAAGTCTGCCCCAAAATTTTTCCACACGAGTTTTCTTTTTGTGTGTTTAGAAAATAGTAATAAAATCAAAATAATAAGAAAATAAAAATAAAAGCAGATAAACGAAAAGTATAATTTCTAATCATAAAAATTAGGCATTTAACATTATTACCTCAATTTTGTAGTATATTTATCATGAGAAACATAAATTTATATTTTTTAAGTATTCTCACTTGTCCACAATATGACAATTATTATTTTCGTAAATTAATCATATTAATTATAATTATATTAAATATATCTAATTATTTTTTAAATAACTGTTCGTGACTTGATAGGCTGATGGTTTTATCTTAATTTCGCTTTTTGTTTTATCATGAAAATTATACCTATGTTATTCATCATATTAAATATGAATTACAGAAAAGATGAAAGCTATGTAATAAAAATACAATCTTAGTTTGGTAACACCCTGTATGACAAAATAGCAGCAGTAACACTCTGAGCAGCACGAGTGAGACCGTATTAACGTCACAGTCCGCTTTCGTCCGTAAGATTTGGAATTCCGAGGCCAGTGAACTCGGCTACAGACAGACCTTAACTTTATACAACCTTTGCTTAGAAACCAGGTCGATTACCTCAGCCAATTGAGAATCATATTGTGTACCTACTCAAATTACGATGAGTTGTTGCTTTAATGTCATCAAAATCAGTTTTCCTGATAATCATCACTGACATTTTTTACAATGAAAATTCTCAAAATTCTTATAAAATACCTTAATATTTTTTTAAATTCCGTAATATCCGATTAAATTTCTTTAAACTCCTATATAAAATGTCTTGAAATTCCTTTAAATTTCATAAACTCACTTGGAATTTCCTTATAATTACTAAAAATTTGAAAAATCCTTTAAAATTCCTGAAAATATATATCCGCAATGAAATCTCATGAAATCCCTTGAAATCTCGTAATAGAATTTCATAAAACCCCAGTCTTTTGTAAATTTCTTTGTAATCCAATGAAATATATCTCATGAAACCACTCAATGTATTCTCTAAAATTGAAAAATGTTTATTTGAAGAGTCTAAAGTTGTATAGAATTTCAAATTGAAATCACGTATAATTTTGTGTCTCTTTTTTGTATATATATTATAGATAATATTTAAATATTATTAATTCCCCGTGCAACGTTTCTTGTGCGCTATAGAAATGTGTACAATATTGATGCCAGTATGAAATAATATCTATAATGGCAGTTTTGTCATGACACTACATTGCACTCATCATATTTATATATATACGTGCATGAGAGCACTGCACCTACAAATATTTCAGAAATTGAGCACTTTGTTTTTTGTTTTTGCTGGAAACTCTCACTCGTTCGCATCATGGCGAACCTCGTCCCAAGTGGAAAGCTAGGTTTTACAATAGAAAATTATCGCTACATAGAGTGTATTATAGAATGTTGTACAGAAAGGCAAACCTACGAAGCGCATTCGCGTGCGCAATCCCGATTACACCTGCATCGTCACTATTACTTTAACAGTTACACTTTCTCTCTAACGTCGCGTCTCGTCTCATCGCTGATTGTAGGAGAGAGTAACAGTCGAGTGTGTTTCGCTCTGAGAAAATAATCCTCATCGTTAAGTATGCCGATTACTAGAAATTCACATTTCACATTCAGTAGCCATGTTTGTCAAAAATCGCTGATAATATCACAAATCTATACGCGCGGTCAAAAAGAATAAATCCAAATTTCGTATATAATAAATGTAAAATAGTGGTAGGTATTTATAATATCTATGTAAATATATATGTAAATAATTCGAAGTTTGCATACTAAGGGGGCATCGCGATTAAAATTGAGAATCTCTTTTATCTTAAAAGTGAATTTATGTGCGAACTTTATAACAACCGCGCACCCAGAAAACAGTTTCTTCGAATCAAAGAAATAATTCAAACAAATTTTTTTAAAATTAAATAAACAGTATCTTTCAATTAAAATAATTCAAAATAATTTTCTTTGAATCAAGTGAAATTTGTTTGAATGAAACAAAATTATTTTAAAAGAAAGAAAATTGTTTTGTTCATAAAGACATTTTTACTCTGAATTATTAAAATAAAAGTTTTGATTTAAATCAAGTTTTTTTCTGAGTGCGATCACGAGGTTCGCAATTGAATAAATGTTCATTGTGAATCGTAAAATGAATATTATTGGATCGTCTGATCAAAAAAGATACGTGGGCGAGGAAAAGTGCGATAAACGCTTAATTTAGCGCCAAGGTTCTGCAGTATAAATGGCCTTGCAACGCACATGCACGAATCTGATTGTAAGGTGACTGACCGATATATCAGGGTTATAAGACCATCAATTTTCTGCAAATTGATAAATAATTATCAAAAATTTCTAACGCATTAAAAATAAGGTAGACTGAAAAAATTGCAAAATCAGATGACACGTGTGCAGGATCGTTGAGCATGTGTGCGACACATACAAATGTAATTTGGCGATCAGAGTATAGAGTGTGCAAGTCGAGTTTATATAAAGTCGCACGAGTTTAGAAATAGTTTTTGCGCACAAAGCGTGTCGACTTTTCAATTCCCGCACAAATATATCTATGCAAAAATTGCTGCATCAGATACATATGCAGACTCTACCATCATGCAGTAGTTTATACATACATACATATATATATATATATAATATATAGGTATATATATAATATATATATATATATATATAATATCTGACTGGCGCTTAGACTCATGCCAAACTGTCCTTATTCACAGATTATAAACTGATGAAGACAGATAGAATTGTTGCGGAATATTTGCTTTGACAATCTGCACGTTTCATTTTATCTTAAATCCGACACGTGTCGATTATGCTGTATTTATAGTCACACACAGGCCAGGATCGATTCAGTAAGGAAATTAAATTCGATACAATGTACTGCGCGACAGCCTGCATAAGTTATTTTATACATTGCCAAAAATGGAACATATGTATAATGTATATGCATGTAATTTTTATTAATGATCTCTCTCTGCAGGTTGCAGGTGAAACATTGCAGTTGGCACTCTCGCAAAATTAACAGTTGGTTGTTGCCGAAAACAATGCACGCGGTCAAAATTAAAGTTTTTCAAGCAATACTTGAATTTTTTATTTTTCAAACGAATACAATACATCTATAATATCTAATAGTTCAAATGCTGAAAATTCTTTAATTAATAATGACGAGTAAATGATTAATTAAATTTTATATAATTACAAAAATAAAGACAAAATATATGTGAGTCAGTAGGGCGGTTTAAACTTTTTTCAATTTTAAATTATATTTCTTTCAATGAAAATATTCAGAAGTTTTAAAAACTCAATTGATATCTGAACTTCTTTTAAATCCTTTAAAGTCGTCTTAATATTCTCTTATAAAATTATTTAATAATTTGTGAAATTTTGCGAAATCACTTGCAAATTTTAACACTCTTTTGACTTCTTTAAATTATCCTTTAAAATTCCTTGAAATCTCGCCTTAAGAGGGCACTTAAATCGTTAGCATAACTATTCAAAAGTACGTTCAAAATGAACGTATGCGTAAACATCAAAGTGAATCGAAAGAAAATTGAAACTCTATTTTTTTTCTCTGTGTGTGTATTGAGTTCTCCATTTGCAGTGCAAAGTAAAATTTCAGGCTTCTATGCATTCATATAGTTTGACTATGAAATGACTCTAATCAAAAAACAGATATACGCATCTTACTCTGCCGCTCTCATACATCGATGTGTAAACATTTCGATGTATCGATGTTTGAAAACATCTATGTTTTCAATTCGATGTCCCATCACTAATGATGATCGCTTTCAACTGCTCTTGTTTGGTCGACGTCGAGGCCAAGTTAACAAAATTACATAAAAAGTGAAGGTGACCTGTGCGCGTGGTGATTCATGGGGGCTGATGCCCTCGTTGTCTGGGTGTTTGGCACCAAGTTAGGGGGAGAGGTTCTCCTCTCTCGGTTGGTTGGCCGACCCAACTCCCATTCTTTGTTTTCGAGCTGTTTATCGACTCGAATCGGTAGAAAGTCCCGAACCAGGTTCGAGAACCTGTGCCATCATGTTTGTTTAGTGATTTACTTATATCTGGTATTTGCTGTTTTTACCAATAAACTCAACATGCCAGCAAAAGAAAAGAGGGGAGTGTACCTACAAACGTAATAACAGTCACGCGCAAACATTAACTGCACAATCTACAAAACATATATTACGCGATGTTGCGCGTTGAAAACATGCTACATAAAATGAACTTGAACTTGCTAGCAATGTACAATACGGGTTACAAAAAAATTATTTATCAACGTCTTCACATTGCACAAATAGACGTACATATACTATTTTTTTGACCGCATGAAAAAAGTATAAAATTTCCTGAAAATTTTTGCAAGATGTAAAATTACAAAATTAAAAGTAGAAGAGGAGTAATCTAGAGGTTGATGAGGCACAGGAAACTTCTTACCAGGAAATTGGTAAGAAGTAGGGATATGGATTCAATTCTGATTCGATGATCTTATATTGTAAATCGATTCTCTACTCACATCAGTTGATTCTTTTCCCTGAAAATCAAGGTTTTGATGCTTTATTTTTTTAAAACTGAAATTAAGTGGAGGAAAGATCTGGACGGAAATGTAAAAGTGTACTCAGTGGCCCATGTTATATTTATGCATGTGAATAAAATGGAACACCTCTTTTTTAGTACAACACAAATCATTTTTTTAATATGCGTCAGTAAAAGATCGATCTTTAGAAGATGGATTTTTTGAAGACCGATTATGTCCCTTTTGAAGAATATGTAATTGATTCTCGTCTAATATTTGTGATCTTAGATCAACCCAAGAATTAATTATTTACAAAGAATCGAATATCCTTATGTTAGTAAGAAGTGCATGATGTAGCAGTTGAGATGCAAAAGTAACACGTAGTGCGCACGGCATCGCGGCACGACGCAATCTAATTACATAGATGTGTGGCTCTTGTTGCATCGTTGCCTCCGCGATGCCAAATACATAAGTGGGGATAGTCTGCCACGGGGGGTGAGTGAGGGAGGGGGGGGGGCGGCCCGACTCCGACAAGCATGTTGCGACTCTGGAGGGGAGTGCACATAAATTGAACATAAACTTCTCCCACCCTCGAGTATTTCCCCCACGGTTTCGCAGCCACCCACCTACGTTCTCACGTACACTATAGAGACTGGATGGATGTGCACATGAAATCCTAGTTCCTACACAATCAGCACAACACGAAGACGGAGCAGCAGCGTCCGCCACACCACACAGCCTTCCTTCCTCTTCCCTCTCTCATCAAATCGAGTAGTCGACAGTCGTCACTCGTCAGTCTGAGTCGTCAGACGACATTGGGGCCGAGACCGAGACGAACGAATCAGTTCGCAGCGCGACAGTGTACCGAGTCGACGTGATTGTCGTCAGCTCCCGAAGAGCAAAGTTGTACGGTGTTAACGTTATCTGCAGTTCTTCCTGTCAGTTGAATAGTTACAAAACATCAGTTGATAGGGCGAGATCCCGTGAATAAGAAGACACATCATCTTCTCCTGGAATAATTTTTTGAGAAGAAGAATTTTTCTCATCTTGGCTAAGACCAGGGTCAACCTCAGGAAGTGTCGTCGTCGTCGTCGTCGTCGTCGTTGGCATTTATAATCTTCGAGAACTGTGATTTTAGTTGATTATGCTCAAGACTGTTGTTCTTTGAGTAGAGTGATTTTGGAGAACTGCTTTGACTGCTCAATATCTCGATTTGTCAGCAAAAGTGGATCACAGTTCGTTCGTGAAGTCGTACTTAAAGAAATCTTTCAAAATTGGTGAGTAGTCAGTGCTGAATAATTGTCGTCGTTGATCATCATCATCATCATCATCATCATCATCATCATCATCATCGTCATCATCATCATCATCACATTTTTGGATCTCTTCACGCAATTTTGGATGTGTTTCGCGCTCCCCAAGTTATTCGCATGTCGAATTGACACGTGACCTTAGTTACTTCGGGTCTATGAACCAGACAAGACGCAGACTGCAGGATTTAGATGCGGCTAGCTGCGATTTTCATTCATCTTGCAAACTCACTCTTACTATTTTAATCAATTAAAGACGTGCTTAATTCTTCAAAAGATCAACTTGCTGGATAAAATCGGTAGAATCCAATCAGAATTGAACATCCCTAATTTCAATTGCGGTTAAAATTAAAACATGTAATTAATAATCGTGAATAAGGAAACACTGTTTTCTCCTCCGTAATTTTGCAAAATCGTTGGAAAGCAAGTCACAAAAATAATCCGAATTGTATTGAAAACTTGCACACTTGTTTAAAAACACAGGTTCTTAAACAGTGGTTTTTAAATCGAAGTTTTGCAAAACTTTGACTCACGCTGACCTGCAGTAATCAAAGGAACAATCGGACTCGCATAACATTTAGGATGCCCGTTTCATGTTCCATTGCAGTTCAGAAATGACTCTCTCTCTCTCTTATCGTTAGAATGACGTTTTTTTACTTCCTCCGGTTGTAGAGAAGCGATAACGTTCTCAATAGGGAATTAAACACTGAAAACTGAAAACTCCTGCAGTTAATCTTAAAGAACACTAGGAAAAAGGGGTATTTAAATTTGATACATTTGATCAGTTTAACACAAGATATATATTCAAATGTCGTCATGTTAAAAAACATGTAAGATATTAAATTTAAATATTCATTCTTACTGAAAAGAAATAATTGTTCATAGGCAAAGTACAAGAGTGTACATAGTTGTGCGAGAATGACGCAAGAACAGTGATCTACGTACGTACGTGTACGTGTGATGCAATCGAGTTAATAATTCTCTGCTGCGTAGACTCGACGTCGACGTACCTTTAGAAGTGATGATTAGGGTATATTCTTACAATCAGGCATGGATCCATGGGGGGGAGCCATGGAGTCATCACGCCCCCCCCCCCCCACAAGAAAATAAAGAACCCAGATTTACATTGTTCGAAGATTTTTTTCATGACCTTTGTTTAGCGCTTTTCCCAAGTTGTACCCCTCCCCAGAAAACTTTACGTGGATGCACCCCCCCAAAACCGTTACCTGGATCCGCCCCTGCTTACAATAAAGTTCACGAAGGAATCGGCGAGATTCATGTTTTACGGCGTACATATTTATAATTGCCAGTAAAACTTGCGCAAAACGTACAATTATAGCAAAGTAAACAGCTGTCAGAATAGCTTGCAGTGTTCAGGTATTGCTTTACATTATACTCTTTTGTAATATTCAGTGTTGTGTAGTAAGGGCACTCGATAGACGTTCAAAACGAAAGGATAAAAGCCTTGAAAGTTAGCTCAACTTTTACTACATTAAATACATTGCTTACATGAAATTAACCTATTCAATAAATGAGGCAAGTTTAATTTAGGGAAATGTGAGAATCATAAATAATTGAAGTCGGGTGTATCTTATCAGCCTAATCTCTGTCACTTGGACATACGTACATATGTATGTTAAATCATGTGTGTGAGAAGTGTAATCTAGGATTCTCGGAACAGAGCCGGAAAACCGGATGTCCGAGGGGAAGTCTGAGAACATACATATGTACATACATACATATGTATAAGTGGGACGGATTTGTGCGCGACGATGTTAGACTCGAGATATGTATAACGAAAGAGAATAAACGAGATGGAGAAGGTTACTGGCACTTTGAGAAGGCCTCTTACGACAGCTCATGTAATGTGTTAGCGCTATATGATTGCGTCACTCGAGGTCGCGGAAACGACACGATTCTCTTATTAATCGAACAAAAATCCGGAACTTGTTTCAACAACGCGTTCTTCTTTGTTCAATTAGACACTTTTTTCTGCAAAATGTCTCCGTTTTAGATGTGCCGCCTCTATTTTTGATCAAGAGCAGTAATAAATCTTCGGGATCGATATATATGCAGATTCCTTGAACCAGATATACGAATTAATATTTTCTCACCCGAAATACATTATTGTATTACTGCAGACATATTATGTTGTGTATCAATAGGAAGTTTCTAGAATGTATGTGCAGTGTTTACATAACCCGGATCTTAAAACTAGTCCTCGAACTACTAGTCTTACACGATTATAGGGTTCTATTGTCTAGCTCTTTTTCATGAAAGTCTGCAGCTTTTCTTTGCCACTCGATTGTTCCCTGTTTAATGTGTTTTTTCTTGGATTATGGAAAAAGATCAGTAAGATGTGAGCCTCGTAGCACGTGGCGAGCTGTTAGCATCAGAACAACAATCGATCACGATCCTGAAATGAGAGCCCCCTACCTAGCTCCTTCTTTCGCATTACTCGCTCCTTCTTCTTTAAACGTCCCTGCTTGCTCTTGATCCCCCCCTCCACACATCTTCACCGCTAGACTGTCTATCGCACGCATAAAAGTGGGCCACGGCCTAATTTGCAGAACTCTTTCAACCTCGCGAGTATAAACGACGGTATACATGCAATAAACCCAGCGAATTCGAAGCGAAGGGCACACTGGGCTTATACTTATGTCATTCGCACTTGAATTGTCCAATGGCTTCGAAACGGCTTTCAGTAACTCACGACCTCTGTCACTCATTGCGCAATTTCATTCATTTCATATTATTATTTATTATATGTATTCCTGATAACATCTGTCAATGACTCAGTTCAATGACTCGTCAGCAAGTTTTAGCAGTGAGTTTCAATATCACGGAATCACTGACACGTGCAATGTGTTACGAATGTAACTTGTAACTGAATTTCAAAAAAGCGAGTGTAAAGTTGCGGAAAATAAATTTGCTCTTGTGTTAATTACTACAAGCCCTTAAATAAATAACGTTATTAGGAAAATGTTAGTAAATTATATCAAGAAACTGATATAATTCATTTATAAATATACAGTTCTTCATCATAACAAAAGTATCGTTTTTTTTCTCTTTTTTTTTTTTTCTTTCTATCGGACACATCCTTTCTATTAGAGATCAAGCATATATCGGACTAACGGTACGGTCCAAAGAGATATACGACACTCGCTTATATCCGTGCAAGCTACAATGGATATATGCTTCTATATCTACACAGACATATACTTGATGACGGACAAACATATATACTTACATTGCGTCATTATAATTACACGAGTACAGATCCTTCCCTTTGGGGCAGATTTCTCTCAAAGCTGGCAAATCATTGTATCATTGATTTCATGCCCTTATTATACTCCTCGATTGGTTGTACAGTTAGGGAGTCATAAACACCGTTAGATAACGTAATACTGTAATACTCATCTAAGTGGAACAAAACAAACACGTAATGCATGTATCGCATTCAAGAATTCCTCTACATTGCTTTATCTTCTGATAGTTACCGTTAACTGCCCTATTATACGTACATATACCAGTGAATTTTCGAATAGAGCTGTTGACTCTAGAAGATAATGAATCTGGATACCCGAAATAATATTATTTAAGATTCTCTCAATATAATTAACAGTTTGAGATAAGAACTTCTGTTTACACTTGTTTTTCTCCTCATAAACATTCGGCACGTGTAACTTTATCACGTGTTTTTTTAAGTAGAATATGTTGACTTCGCGGAGGGATTTTTTTCCATGGATCGTTATAGATTCCTAATATAGTAGCTCACATTCATATTATCTGCTCGATTATCTCTGATCTTTGTAACTGCGACACTATTTCAAATTCTGAGGTGTTTCTTCGTCATCTAGTGTGGCCTGCACGTGCAATGTGTCTCGAGGGACTTAGATATGGCGCTTACTTTCCGATTGCGGTCACTGCTCACGTAATAGAAAACTGATACCGTATCGTGGAGTCTCGCGATAGAAGTCTCGCGGAATACTTTAATTCTCTCATTTTTTTTCCTCGCTTATTATGCAATTAGTCCATCACCCATCATATCTGTTAAAGCGCAGAGGTGAAAATATATTAGCTAGTCGCGTGTTCAAATTCTTGCAAAATGGACAACTCATATTAGAAACTTTTCTTTTGAATTTTTATAAAAATGTATAGAATATCATTTACGCGTTTAATTTGCGTCGATAATTTGTGTTTATGATAATTTTTAAAAATCTCATATGTTAAAATATCGCTTTATTTGATTTTAGTCTTAAAAATAATCCTGTCACAAAAATTGCTTCTGTAAACTGGAAGTCTCCAATTCAGTGTAAAATTTTAGGGAGATAAATTAAATTCAAAAAAATTTCAAAGAATTTAGAAGATTTCAAGTGATTCCAAAAGATTACAAAATATTTTTTCAAGTATTTATTTTAGAAAACTGCAGAAAATTTAATTTACATATACTTATAAGTGTTTAAGAGATTTGTCTTAAAACCCCTTGAAATAATTTAAAGATATCTTGATATTTTTAAAATCTGGAGAAATCTCTTGCATATTCTTAACTTCTTTGGAACTCTTTTAAAATCCATTGAAATTCGATAATACCATTTCAAATCCTTTATTGAAATTTCTTGAAATCTTTTAGGGAATCTTGATATATTTGATATGTTTGATATCTTGTGAAATCCACTAAAATCTCTAAATTCCCTAAAATCACTTGAAATCACTTGAAATACTTTAAAGACGTGATTTTATAAAATCTCTTGAAAATTGAACCGCCGCTTCGTAGAACGGGATATTAGAAAATTTATTGGCCGGAGTGCAATGACTTCTCACCCCGTTAAAAAATTTTTTTGATCTTTCATTTTTGTAAATTTATTTCAAGTAATTCCTCTGCTTACCTAATATCAAAAAATATTCTGAAATTTCGAATTTTTCGATTGTCAGGATCCGTTTGCGCTCGGACCAAAAAATTGTATATCCAGTTCTAGGATGCGGCGGTTCAATTCTTAAATTATTCAGATTGTTTTAAAAATCCTTTAAGATTTTTTAATATATCATTTAAAATCCGTTGAATTAAACAAAATTCTTCGATCTCAATTATCTGAAGTACAGCAGCAGGTGGCGATTACACTTTAGATATGTAAACATATTACGCAACTTTAAGTACTACATACGCGTATTTCTACGATTTAGTATGTTATTCCCATTTTACTGACTGAATCTAACTATATGTAGTGTAGTTATTCTTTCAAGCAAGTTTGTAGTACCGAGAAAAAAAAGTAAAGCGACGCAAATTGAGGCATTGCGCTCACATAAGTTTTGAAGCACGTGCGCGTGGAATAAACAATATGTACCATTGCCAGTGAAGCTATATATACATATAAACCGCTATAAATTCACCACCTCTATGATTACGATAACGCCGGGGTACACATTAATAATTATTATTTTGGCCTCCAGCAGAAATTTCGAAATAATTGTGTGCCATGTTTCTTATCTACTGGGGGTGTTTTTCAATATAGGTATCATATGTGAATACATTTACAAACATCAGCGACACGTGAATAACTATATTATGAGGATTTTTTTGCATGCATGTACACGTGTCACGTGGCATTACGCTATGCTTATAGCAGCTTATAGCCACTACATATTTTAATATTCTATCATTCGACACACGCATTCCACTTTTTCTATCTCCCTCAATATTCTTTCCTTAATAAGTAATTAATCTCTGACGTCACGATCAAAATTAACTGAAGGAAAGAAACCTACGACAAGGAACATGATTATTATCGATTATGTCTTCTGTACGACGATAAATTCGAAGCCTTGTCACGTGGCCGACAATCGCGACAAGTGTTTCCACATGCGTCATTCGACATATATATGATTTTGTCCTTTTGATACTGTCCAATGCACGAGGTAATCCAAGCCATCGATCGGTTTCCATCAGAGTTCGCCAGTCTCCTGTAATGTTAAAGGCGCAATATTTCTCCTCGTAAAAAAGCCAGGCTTTGATGAAATTCATTACAAAACATATCGACATTTCAAGAAATTTCTTTTATTAGTTTATTTATAACTTCGGAAAATCTGATAAGAAGCTAAAAATATCTTTGAAATTTTTCTTGTAGAGCTTGTGCTCTTATGTAAGGTCAGCTCAGTCACGAGTTTTCAAATTGCAACAGGATTGCACGATATTGCGACTCTTGAAAATTTCAGTATAATGAAGTACTAAACCTATATATACATATTATACATATATAGAAAATAACGATTTTATAATAACTACCTCGCGCAAGGGATTTTCCCAATCTTCCTCTTTTGCCTTTTAATGCGCATAAATCTCGATCTCTACAAAATGACCAACTTTGCATTAGTGTTTACCGAGAAATATATGACGTGCTCTAATATATGTACTTCAGTTACAGTCATCCGACTATTTCGGACGAGGCATCACTTTTAGTCATCATATTTACATGCGCCGCCATTCATACATTCAGTGTTTTTCAGATAATAAACTCGCATGAGAATGTTTCAGTGATAATAAGTAGGAATGACTCACTAGAAATGTACTCGCGGTATGTAATTCTATTCCGGCGAAAACTTTGGTCGGTCACCCTTTTGACGAGAAACTCCGGTTGCAGTAGAAAAAAAGTAGTCGAATTTGAGGGGTGCAGATCGGCATTTGTAACCATATTTACCATAGGTAAAGGAAAAAGGATAAGAAACGTTTATCTACTGGCTAAAATGTATGTTCTCTAATTATTGTATATACATATGCTTTTGCAGCCATTTAGGAACAATAAGCAAGGGTGAGAGGAAGTTTTCTCGACGGCCGAGTGCACGCTATGATAATGTCTAAAGGGCACTACTCCCTCCTTTATACTTTCCTGCAAAAACCCTTTCACTTGTGAATTTTTCTACAATTTTTTACAATTTAAGACGACTCATTTGCTACTTATTTCAGTAAAGTCGCATGCCAAAAATAATCTTATTAAAAAATTTGAATTTTCTTTTCATAAAAGACCTCAGGGGGGGGACTAGGCATGCGTCTTTCTAAATTGGGCGAGGGAGGGTGATTCCACGAGAGGGGGGAGAATTCCATGAGTGAGGATAACCCCCATCTTACGGTTAGCGCGAGATTTGAATTTGTATTTACGAAGAAAGTGAGAAAGAGAACGAGTTATATATATATTATGCATCTTTGCATGTCAGTTGGATAATGCATCTTTGTCTGTGTGAACCAAAATATGACGGACCTCCACTCATTGAATTACCCCCCCCCCAATGACATGCCTATATCCGTTCACTTTACGAAGGCCCCTCTAAAATATCTGCACACCAGGTCATACCATGATAAAGCTTGATTTATTGCGCATAAGACAAGTCCACATTTGTTTATGTACAAAAATTGGTTTGGAAAATAGCCTTTGTGAAAAGATGAAAACCAGGGTTTTTTCGTTTAACTCTGCCGCAGCTTGACTTTCAATGACAATATCTAAGAAATAATGTAAAAAATTTGAAAAAAAATCATGTGGATGCTTTGATGTTTTGACTGTGCATACGTGAAAATTACATTTCAATATATTAATAACAATTAACGTAAAATGCAATTAAAGATTACTATGCTATCTCTCGTAATATACGTAGTTGACTTATATTTTGGCTTATATCGCTTGAAAAAGTTAAAAAAATGCAATAAAATAATAATTAAGCACGAAGAACTGAAAGCCTATTAGTTAATAACAAATATAGATATATTTCTATTATTTAATATGCTTATAAATAATACCTACTCCTAAAAAATAATATATAATAAGTCTTTAAACAAATTGGCCCATCTCGCCCCACTGCATGGCCCATCCCGCCCCCACTGTATGGGGCGATATGGGACACGTGCACTAGTTTTTCATCTTTTCACAAAGGCTATTTTCCAAACTAATTTTTGTACATAAACAATTGTGAACTTGCCTTATCCACAATAAATCAAGCTCTATCATAGTATGACCTGTGATTTTATGTGATTTTTCTTTTACAAGTAAATTTCAAAAATGTACTTTAACAAAACTTTTCTTTATTTAGAATCAAGAGTTTTATAACTTCGGGAATTCAAATTTCAATTTCATAAAAATGCATTGCCAAAAAGCCTAAAATTTCGATGTGTTCAAAAATGTTATAAGGTAAATGCACCTATTTGCGACAGTGTAAGGGTTACGACAGAATTTAAGACCGCAATACAAAAGTGTAATCCATTCCGATTCGCTAAAAAAATTATTACTGATCTATGAATATATATATATATATATATATATATTATATTATATTAGAGACATTTTTTTGTTTTGACAAATTTATACAAATTACACCAGAAAATTT
>JAUEJJ010000042.1:4398205-4414600 GCA_032164275.1 Synergus coniferae
TTCATTAAATTTACTATATTTAATCAGGTTTGAACGCAAATAGGAGCACTGACGCAAATAGGTGCATTTACCTTAATTCCGAAGAAATTTACTACTTTTAAAAGTTCTTTGTCCATTTGTAAAGAAAAAATTTCTACAGTCTCTTGTTCACTATTCAACAACGCCATTCAACAATCGTAAAAATAAAAATAAATTATTTAAAATATGATATACAATGTATGTCATATTTTAATAGAATTAAGTACATAAAATCTATTAAAATGTTTATTTTTAATTTTTTAATTTTTAATTCATGTGTAGTACTTTGAAAAAAGATATTGTTAAAAAATAAAAATTATATATTTTTTAGCAATATATTTTTATACATTTGACATTTTTACTCCTCTTTCAGTTTCAGTTTACTTTTAACAGATATTATAATGGAGTGAAAGAAAGTCTAACTTGAATATTTATTGAATATTTATTACAAGCAAGCGTAAAGTTGTCGAAACTAAATTTGCTCTTTTGGTAAATTAATAAGATAGGCTCTTAAAAGGAGTCACACGTGATATCAGCTTTTGCGGAAATGCATGAATTATCTAAGAATAGAAAGAAGCCTTGCGAAATAAACGGATCAAAGCGGTAAACAACCACCTCCACTCGAATTCGTAATTATTTTCGGTATAAGATAGATTCGATTGCGTCTCTCGCGAAGGTGAATTACGTGGAAAGATATGTTGGACAAAGTCCACAAGTCGTCACCCGGTATTTTTGTTGAGATCGAGAAGTGGGAAATTTTTACTAAATTCTAAATAGAGGCAAGAGACCCACGCTGCGAGGAAAAACGATTTAATTTAGAGTATTACATACAGAGAGATAACGTGATATTCTTTTATTTACTTTGATTGGACGATATTTGTCGACATGACGCGTAGCACATCACACGATGCGATTTATTTTTCAGTGGCACACGAATTCTCATTAAATAAGTAAATACGTGAAATCAACTGGGGGTCTAAAAATAAAACAACCGATGTACTCTATAAATGAACTTTTGCTTTTATTCAAAGAGCACTTCGGAAGGCACGGTTTGTCTTTCTTGTATCGAATACTGATCAACACTAACTTAATATGATTACTCATTTGCACTAGCATCCTTTGTGACAAAGACTTTAGGCCAGTCCAGTCCTGCTCTCGGCTATCATATAAAGTAAACAATTTCGTCACTTGGCCACACACATCGAGACACACATACTGTTCTTAGAATATAATGATTACTTTTTGTATATACAATAATTCGACGAATTAAACCAACAGATTTTAACAATAACAAACTAGACACTTTTTTCTGTGTGGAATTGCAAAAGAGCCTGACACAAACACGCACGCCTGAACGCAGTTTCTTAAACCTTTATACTTGAAATAAATACTTCCATACTTACACTTGAAATAAATTAAATTCGATTCTGATTCGATAATTCTTTTGAGACCTTTTTTTTAGTACAAGAAATCGCACTTTTTGTATGCGTTTCTAATAGATCGATTCTTTCCATGTTGATTTTTTGAAGAATTATTGATTATTCTCATCTATTAGATCTTAGATCAATTCAAGAATCGATTCTTTACAAAAAAGAGCTTCTATGAGGAAGCAAGAATGTAAATAAGTGACTCTGTATATTTAAAAGCGAGTTTGAAAGACTCTTGAGAATATACAATGAGATCTTAAAATGGAAACAAAAGTACCTACGGATTAATTGTCGGAAGTATTTTCAGCCTTCGACAAAGGCCGCCGATCGCGAAGAAAACTTGTCGTATTTGTCTAAAAAAATATCCTGATCAGTGAAAATAATAACCGCGTCGTGCCTCTCCAGGGAAATCACCTGCAGTTAGAAGGTCGGGGGGCTGGGACCGAGGACAAAGAGGCACGTTGGTTCGCATTTGTACTAAACACGTGAGAGATCCACGAGCTTTACGCACGTCGACGTATTTATGAGGATGGTAGTGGCTGACTGACATTCACTGCCAGACCAGCACGTGGCCTGCTAACAGAAGCGCAAGCGCACCTCAACGATATACATAATTAGGTATAATGTATACTGTGTGCTGTATGCTTGTGCCTCGTGTTCTTCTTCTTCTCTTGATAAATACGACCACCACCACTATGTCTAGGATTTTGCCAATTTAGCATATGACAAGTCAGATAAATTTAAACAAAGTGCTTCGCAAAATTATACGATGATGTAAGCCAGTGATGGAAGCCTACTGTACTACTACAAATCAGTGCAGCTGATCCATAACTGATCACTCTCATCTCTGATATTGAACCTTCTGTTTTTTTCTTCTGTTTATTTTTAGCGTCACTGGCAGTTACTATACGACGTAATACTATTTACTATTACACACTATCATTTCAACATATTACAAATGTGTACTCTGCTTATCAATAGAAGCATCAATCGCGGGCAGGCGGAAAAAGTGCTGAGACAAAGTAACTGTGGTAGCAGAAAATAGAGATAACGCAGATATAATATAACATGACAAACACTAGTTTCAAAACAAGAAATATCCTCTTGCGTAATAGGATGAGTGAGTGATTAGACAAAATTTTATTCCAGGCTTCATGGAAAGATGGCCTATCCCTTACTATATCATCTATTGTATTCTATATTTATAAGTTTAATTGAGATCCCTGTGTCTTCCGTTTTTTAACATGTGGTATCTAAATTACTACCCTATTTTCAGTCAATTATTGTGGTTAAAAGAAAATATTGTGTTGAAAATTTAATTTGTAAAAATTCATCTTTCATTCATTTGATCAATTTTGACGTATTTTGGGATTATATAATATATGTAGGGATTGAGAGGCCCTTTTTCGTCGATAAATTAATAAATCCTCTTCGATTAATCATCATCCATCTGATTTCAAACTTACGTGAATCCTCAACATTCTGAAAAAGTCGCTTGTTGAGAGTAACGTTCGTCGGAATTTGCTGAGTCATCTCTCTTTCCGATCGCATGTCAGTCGCACGAGAAACGTGCAATAATAATTGTACTTTGCATTCTAAGTACATACTCAAATTTCATTCGCTTACACTTCTTACGATCATTATTATTACACATATATCAAATCTTAAAAATTTGTTGTCTTCTCTTGCCCAAAAAATCCAAAAATTTTTATTAACCAGAATGAAATCGCAACACTTTATCAGATTATCACCTTCAGGGGAAACCCGCAGAAAGAGTAATCTTGATATCCTAAACGTGAATATTATCAAAATTATCAACAATTATCAACTGTTATCAAATATTATTATCAATTATAAATAATCAATTATCGCAAATTCCAACTGATTAAAAAAACTTTGATATCTGAAGGAAAACTCTAATTGGCAATAACGACCACCATTAAGAGAGGTCGCGCGCGCGCGTCTCCAGGAAGTGATCTCGAGTTCTCCTCGTTCCTGATTTAAAGAACGAGCGTGTCCTCCTCGGAGGCTGATCTTCTGATATCCCATATACGAGCAAGCATCCACTGCAAGTCTGAGAATAGCATAAATCCTTCCAGCATTCTTGCAATACTTCAAATCGTCCTTCCAAGATTGTAGAAACTGTGTAATAAACGATCAGAATTAAAAGAAGGTCATTTCTTAAATATTTACGATCCAACTTTTCTCAAATTCCCTCTCTCAATCCTCTATCTCATATTAGGTGTACAACTTTGCTTCCGCGGTCTTTTCCGCAAATTTGAATACGCTTCTGATGCAAACACAAATTCACCAATGTGGTGCTGTCGTTATGTTAACAGATGTCCAAGCTTACTGTACGAAATGTTTGACCTGCCTGTTTCAACCGGCACTTACCGCTGCAGCCATCTATCGAAAAACCGCGGAAGCAAAGTTGTACACCTAATAACGATGACTTTAAACATAGAACTCACTCTATAAAAAGTCCAAGTCTCATAAATCCGAGCCCCGTCACCTAAGAATAAATTAAAAATAAATTTACAAAGGCGTTATCAATTCTACAAATAAGCAACGACCTACTTACGTTTTGTGTAGTCACGATAATCCACAAGTCCCAAGTTCCTAAATTATCACGAGTGCTAACCGTTTTTTCTTTTCCTTAACTGTTGCAGATGTTCTAAGAAGGCAAATTATGGTGGCAGAGTTTGTCGCTCGGCAGAGTGGATCGCCCATCAATGGTGAGACAGCGTGTCTGAACAGCAATATGCCGACCACGCACTCGATGGCACACGCTGGTCATGGTGGCCATGGTGGTCACGACGCTCATGGACCTCTTCTCCCGATGACGCACCCCCACCATGGAGGCTCACCAACCCTCCAGCAGCAGCAACAGTCACACCATTCTCAGCAACAGATCCATCACCTCCCACAACATCAACAGCAGCAGCAGCAGCAGCAGCAACAACAACAACAACAACAACAACAACAGCATCACGATCAACAAGGCACGCATCCCGACAGCTATTCTCCAAATTTTGACATTCGGAAGGAGCTCTTCTCACAGCGCAAACAACGCGAGTTCATTCCTGACAATAAGAAGGACGACAGTTACTGGGACCGACGCAGGCGCAACAATGAGGCTGCGAAGAGGTCCCGGGAGAAGAGGCGCTTCAATGATATGGTTCTCGAACAAAGAGTCATGGAGTTGAGCAAGGAGAACCACATCCTCAAAGCCCAGTTGGACGCAATCCGTGAAAAATTCGGGATCTGCGGTGAATCTGTGATTAGCACTGAGCACGTCTTGGCGGCCCTACCCTCAGAACCTCCCATGCTCAAGCGGAAGTTGTCCACCTCGACATCGCTCCTCTACACGAGGACACCCAGTCCAGTTCACACCTCCGTCATCCATCAACCAGTCAGTGGTTCAAGGTCACCGAGGTCACCAGCTCAGCTCTACGTTCCAGAGACGACGGCCTATCCCGAGACCGAGAGCTTCCAATACCCCTACAGCACGCATCCGGCGATGCACTTTGACACCTCGAGTGCGTTGAACCTCTCACGTGGACGCAGAGCCCAGTCGCCCTTTGAACTCTCCTCCGGGAGTGGTGACGAGAGCTCCCAAATGGTCGTTTCACAGAACGTGATCGGCGCCAACAATTGTCTACCTCACAAACTGAGGCACAAGAACCGCATTGGTGATAAAGACGCGGCAAGCGCTCTTCTAGCCTTGCAAGGTATCAAGCAGGAACCTGGACCTAGGGCATCTCCACCTTGGGATAATGAGGGTTCGAGTGACGAGAGAGATTCTGGGATTTCGCTGGGCGCTGAATGGACGCCGAATGGACCAGCAGTGCAGGAGAGCGAGGCGGAAGTTAAAAACAGGCTGGACCGTTTAGCTTCTGAAGTGGCATCCCTTCAGTCTATTCTTCGCATGGCGAAACCTGGCGATACACTTGTCGGGTCCCAGATCGGTGCTCAGACAAACAATGGCATCAGCACCGGCCAAGTCGCGGGCCCTTGAACTGGATTCGATTGTGTGCGTCACTTCTTCGCAAGAGCTTATCCAAAGATGCACCTCTGACGAGGCATTACCTCCTTGAACGTGATGCTCAGGATCTCGATTTACTTCGGGCAGGGTAGACTGAAATTCCCGGTCGAGTCTAAACAACAACTGTGATGTATTCCGATGCTTCCCGGTTCTTCCCATCTGGAAACAAGAATCGAGGTTGATAAATGCATAATAAAAATGGAGTATTATATGCAGGACATTTGATGAGAACTCACTGAGCCCGCCTTTGAGGGATCCAGAGACTATCGGCACGAATGACTGTCTTTATGAACGAAGTCTTGATAAACCAAGTCTTGATGACTTCGTTCTACAACTGACTTGATATCAGTTGTAGATTTTGTTGGTCCAAGGTGAATGGCCGCGACAGATTTCGTAACTAGCTTTTAAGACAATGTGACTTTTAACGTCTAAGTAAATTATGTACTGTAGTTTTAAGGTATCGTCATCTTAATATTAGTGCCGCTATCACCATCGAATATGAAGGTATGTTCAGAAATACATTCACAGTTTTAGTTGATGTACATTGGTTAAAAGTTTGATGAATCTACAACTGTGACTATGAGTTGATAGTAGTTTAGAGTGAGCAAGCTGGTCTAATAAGTTATTCTCGACTAATTGTTAAGCCTACGTCGCGCAACCGGCTTACCATCACCGCCAGGTATCCCAAACATTTGATTCAACTCTGCAATTGCCATTACAGAGTGAGTCTTCATTTAAGTATCATATTTAATCTTAATGCGATAATGCTATCTGTCCTTTCTGTCGTGTCTTGTCTGTTCCTCGTTTTCTCGTTTGTTTAATCAAAGACATTAACATCAACACAGTTGTCGCTTTGCAATTATCGATTGGAACTTGATCTTTAACTCCTGCAGCACAGGAACATAGAATATCTGATTAAAACCTGTATTTCAACAAGAGAGTTCATAGGAGAAAGTTCTCGAGAATTCGAAAATTCGAGTATTCGAAAATTTTATAATGTAAGGATTAAGGGGTGTTTGAACCAATTTCTGACCCCAAAATTCGATTTCCTCATTTTAATCTACAAATATTGGTACCCACATACACACATATATAATTAGATATTTTTTCACTCGGCAGTGTTATTATCTTTTATCTTTTTAATTAGAAATATGCATAAGAGCGAAAAAATTAATACTTTGAATACTTTTTGTATAAAATGAGAACATTGAATTATTTAGTACATTATAAATTGCTCGTTTCACACAAAACGTATATACCTCTTAAAATAAACTTTTTTTTCGCTCTGTAAGTATACTACTTCTATTTAAAACAAAATATACGTTTACAGCGCGAGAAAATATTTAATTTTAGTAATTGTTCAGTAAATTGGGGAATTTAATTCAAAGTGAACAGTTCTGATAGAGATGTGAAGATTAAATAATCAAAATCACTTCTTAAAAAATTAATGAATTATTTTAACTCCATAAAAATCAGAATTGAACTGCCGCATCGTATAAGGGAGTATACAATTTTTTGGTCTGAGCGCAAATTGATCCTGACAATGTAAAGATTACAAATTTAAAAATATTTTTTTCATATTATGAAAGCAAATGAACTGAAATAAATTTCCAGATATGAAATTTGAAAAAAAAAAATTCAAAAAAGGTGAGAAGTCTTAACTCTTGGGTCAAGAAATTGTATACCTCCTTATACGATGCGGCGGTGTTCAATTGTTAATTAATAACATTTCAAAGATTTAAAGTGACTTTAAACAGATTTTCAGTTATTTAAAAAAATCCAAAGATTTAAAAATATTTGAAAAATATTACAACCGATTTCCAAAGTTTTCAAAGAATATCAAGAGGTTTTAAAAGGTTTTACCTGATTTTACTTGAAGTTCCATTTAAAACTATTATTAAAATATTTTGAAATCCCTTAAAATCTTTGAAATCTTGAACCTAGTATATTCTAAAAATTTGCGAGTTCAATCCCTCGTAGTATTTCAATTATATTATACATAAACTACGACTCAAAATCAAATATTCTCGCAAAAATCTCCTATTTTTCGATCTCGAGAATTTTAAAACATTAATTAGCGCAACGATGATTTTGTCAATTTAGGATTAAAGCAAGTATCGAATTGAAGTTAGTGTCTGAAGTATTAAGCAAGTCTATATGAATGTATTATACGTAGTGCACATACAAACTATATATAAATATTATATATATATATTTTTTTTCAAATTAATGTATTTTTCGATAGAGTGTGGAATACGATGTAGGAATCGATCTAGAAATTATACATTAGACTTTTAAAAGATGTATTTTCAATAACTAGCGATTGCTTCCTGAGAACTTTAGAAGAGATTTATTAAACGAATCGTATTCCGAATGTGCGTTAATTGTCTAAACTTTGTTTCTTTATTATATCGAAAGGGAAGATGTATTTTCGAGGCTTTTATATCTGAATAGCGACCTGATGAATTTGGTTATTATACATGTGATACGAAAAATTGTTTCGATAAAGTTGTACGATGTAACACTACACTAATCGTCGAATTAATCATAGCGCATAACTCGAATTATTTATTAATTAATTGTGTATGTATAGAAAAGGAGCAGCGTCTGTGTCGATGATTAGGGATGATCATAATGACCGGCATATAAACATCATTGGTGTTTAAACTACTATAGGACTTGCGATATAAATTCAAGCTCAGAGAGAACGCAATGGGTGATTTTTGTCAGTTTTTGTTCTAGTTAGCCAGCCAAGCGAGTCGAGTCGATCAGACTGGATTCGATTTGTTAATATGAAGATAATTAAGAGTTAAGATATATTTTTTTTTCATAAGTCAAGATCAGCCCTATCAAGCCCAACACAAGACTGTTTACTATTATCGGTGTTACATGCGGAAGGATCTCGCATTTTATCCTTCCTCGTTTGTTTTTATATAAATATATATGTACATATATATAGTCATACTAAGTGTATTATCTGCGAGTTGAGAAAATCGTCTCGCTGAATTTGAGTCACCAAAAATCGATGAGAAAATTCCACTCCTGATGGAATAAACAAAAATGTCAGTATATAAAGATTAAAGACCAGCGAGAGTTCAATTGTGTTTTGACTATGTTTACACGTATCAACTGGTGAATAAATGTGTCCGGCAATAAAAATTTGATTGCAATTATATCATCGTTTATGTAACCAGAGATGTAACTATCAACAAAAGAAGGAAAGAGAAAGAAAAGGAAACGTGAATCTTCGGATTGAACATTTTTTTACATTATAGTTTCTATTCTTACTCTTTACTTCCGCTATAATTTCTGCTCTTGCGTAGACTAAGAAATTAGTCTAAGGAAATTCAATGTTAAATTTAATATTTTAATACCCAAAAAGTTCCAATTTTGCTGAATTTATAAGAAAATCGCGAGAAAAAAACATTAAGTGCCTCAAAATGTCCTTTAACAAAATGATGCTTTCTTCTTGGACCGTGATAAAATTTGCATTTGTGATTTATAATAAAATTTTCGTGAATCGAAAAATGCTGTTGACTATCAAGTTGAAAAAAATGTCATATCTATCTAACTTGGTCGTAAAATTCAGAAAGAGAGTGTTTTCAAGATAGTTCCTATTCATATTCAAGATGTTTGCCGTGTCTGAATTTTCTCAATTCCAAATGAACATTCGATTTCATGCCCTCAGGGGCTTAGTTTTAAGGGATATATTCGCAGTTCATGTACGATATGGATATTGAAATAAATATTTTCAATGTTTTTCACAGTAAATGTTGCTTTCTCTGTTTCTATTAAAACTTCCTTCCCGTATACTTCATCACTTCCTATCATCAATAATTCTGATGAGTTAGATTTAAAAAGAAATTCACTTAATTTACTTTACAGTAAAGACAAAATGTGTCGTAATTTATTTTCTCCATATTCTCATACATTATAACTTTAAATATAATTTTTTCTGGGCGTCCATATGAAAAGGGCCCTTATTGTCGGTCGTCATAAAATGTGTAGCATTGTTATTTAGCTGTGTATTTTGGGTTATTTTGACCCTGAAAAATATCAGCTGCTGATGCGTTTTGAAACAATTTGGGTGCCAGTTCCAGTAAATAAATTTTATAAATAAAAATAAATTTATAAACATTTTTTAATAAATTTTTTCTCAAATTTCAACTTTAAAAGGTCATAATTGTTTTATTTTTCAGTATAAAAAATTTGTATTTTTTAAAATTATTCAAAAATCTGCCTGGAATGCAATTCCGGTCTGCAAGTGTATTTTTTGTTTACCTAAACTTTAACTTTGATTTTCTCGAAATGTGGTTTTATGATTTTCCAACTTCAAAAGTGCCCCGGTGACAGGTTTTTTGACATAAAGTGTTTATCTTAGGCTTAAAATGTCGGGAATTCATCCGGCTATACGACTCTATACATAACTCCATACCGACCATAAGAGCCCTTTTTATATGGACGCCCAAATTTAATATCTAATTAAAACTTTTTTATTTATAAGTTTATAGATTAAAAGAAAGTATAAACAAAACTTAGTTTGTCTATAGCTCAAAATAATCTCTAATTAGATTCTAATTATTGAACTCGGTTATTAAATTATTAAAGTTCAAATGGAAAGTAGACAAAAAATAGACTTAATTATATCTACAACAGATATTTACATAAAATCTTCACTGGGCGATAAGTAGTCCAATGAAGCTAATTTGTTTAATCGAAATGAAGTAAAAGTCATTTCTCACAAATTTTAGATAAGAATGGTACAGATCCAGGTGTTTACTTCCGCTTCTTGCATTTGGTCCTGCCACGACGTCTTCTAGAGGAGTTTGGTCGAGTTTCGGTTTTCTTTGATGATCTTTAATCATTAATTCATTTATTATTTTCTGGAAACTTTATTTAGTAAAAATAAAAAGTAAATTATTAATTAATATATTACCTGTGCACTCTATTTACTGATACGGATGTGTGTTTCTTTAAAGTTAAATGTTGCTGAACGAGTTCAGCAAGTTTTCCCTGTTGAGCCAACATGGAAAGGAAGGTACAAATAAATTCATCATAGTTATGTGTTCTCCTGCAATCATCAATCTGAAAAGATAAATGATTTCAAAGCACACAAAAGAAGATGAAGTACTCGAAATAGAATTGAATAAATTAAAATATATTTTGAAATTGTATTAAATATTAATGCTTAAAGACAGAGAAATGAAATGTTTGACTGTACCTTGTATTTATTTCTTTTATCATTTTCATCCTTTAAACTAGTTTCGCAAATGGAAATTTCATGCTCAAGGTTTTTAAGCAAGGCCAGTAGATCTTTGGGAGCAAAAGTATGTGGTTCGAAAAGTTCTGGATATTTGGAGCACAATTTCGGATCAATTTTTTCCACTTTCTTCTCTTCCGTTACTGTGTCTCCATTACTAGTTTTAACTCTTGCATGTGGTATCCTAACTTCTCCTGATAAGCACACTTTCTTGTGCAAATGTCCACTGTCGGAAACTAGTCGTTTTCCATTAATGTTTATGTTGCCCAATGACCGACCTGGAAATTTCAAGTAAAAATATTAATAAAATAATAAATTAAAAATATCAACAAAAAAAATCCAAAAATATCTCAAGAAATTTTAGTAGATTTAAAAAGCATTCAAAAGATTTTTAGTTATTTCAAAAAATGTCTAATGATTTATAGGGTATTAAAGAGCTTTTAAAAGATTTCAAAAAGGTTTGAGATACAGATCTGAAGGTTTTAAGTGATTTTAAGGAATTTTATGATTTTATGAGATTTCAAATATTTCAAAAGAATTCAAGTGTTTTCTTATAATTTCAAAATTGTTTTAAGTACCTATTTCAAGGAATTTTAAATAATATTCAAGAACTTCAAGAAATTTTAAAAGAATTATTAAAAGATTTAAAGGTACTTAGAATTATTTAAAAGAATTTAAAGTGATTTTAGAGACTAAAGGATTTCGAAGAATTTCAAGGGATTTCAACAGTTTTTCAGGGATTTCAAAAAAGTTTAAAGGAGTATAAGGATTTTCAAAATATTTCGAGATATTTTAAGTAATTTTAAGGGTGTTGAATGAAATCCCATTAACAAAATTCTGCCTCTTCATTTTACTCAACAAATATTATAATTAGATATATTTTCGCTCTGTAAACATTCAAGAAAGGTCGTAGCCGGATAAGCTTGGTTGAACTGCCTCCGCGTGGATTTGATTCATATTTAGGGGGTAAGATTCTTTCATTATAAAACTAATTTACCCCAAGTACCAAGTTCAAAAACATTTTTTTACAAAAATTATAAACAAATTTTGAAAAATTAAAAAAATCAATTTTCTCTAAATTGGTTCAACCGATTTTAATGGTTCAAATATATATTGTAGAAGGTACTAAGACAATTAAAAAAAAATTGACACCTCATTCCTTTCAGGAGAAGAAGCTGAAAGGAATTATTGTAATTTTACAATATTTTTTTACTGATTTTTTTGTTGCAACACTGCCAGTTTTTTTCTGTAATATACTCATATCCAGAGTAATAACATATATTTTTTGGGTTAAGATCAAAAGGGTACTTCATAGTTAAAAAAAAATAAAAATTATTTTTGGCCCCTAATTTGTATGTAATTCCATGGGACTAGGGGGGCCAACTTAATCTTTAGCTTATGACTCAATAAATAGACATTATTCGAACAATTTACGTTACACTAATACGCTATAATACACTTAATCTTCCTCACTGTCTTCCTCTATCACAGGGTTCATACTATTTTGTCTAAACAGTTTAGTGAGACTTTCAGCAGGTCTTACTATTTTCGACAAGTATCTTGCATGTGATAAATAATATATAATGACTGCAATGTGGGAACAGCAGCCAACTGTTCGTCGACCATTGGCGTAATCAAAAGCGTACCTTTTAATTCCTAAATAATTTATAAGTTTTTATCTGTTTGAATGCGTGTTAAAAAACCTTCCGGCGAATTTGGTTCCTTGGAAGTGCAGCATTGTCACAGACGAATAACTACCAATGTGCAGGCATACACATATGATGTCTGCATCCAGGGCACCTCCACATGGTGACAGCGGTCAACCGGATTTTTCCTGGAAAAGTTTCTGAATAAAAAATGTTATGCCGTCATGGCAGACAAAAAGAAAATGTTTGCGATGCAGGGAGTCGAAACCTTAGTATCGGCGGCTGGTCAGAGTGGGAAAGCGGGCCCGCAGCCGTCGTCATCGAGTAACCGTACCTCATTAGCAGGATATAATACCTTAATGTCATCGCTACTTGCAGCAGGTTTACAAGAAAAGTTAATAAATGTTAAAAAATGGTAGAATCTTCAGATGAAGCAAATGCTTTTTCTCTTTACTTTGGAAAAAGCATAACTCTCAATGATTGAATGACGTTTTATGTTGGTCCTGTCGCATTATTGCTTGCAAAAGTAGAAAACTGAATGACGGTAGTTGATAAGCATGCAAGAAAACCTGTTTGCTTGTGTTGAACTGTTCGTTTTAATTCACAAAAAAAAGGGGGGAGTCACCAACGTTCTTGTTTAAAACTACATTTATTCTTATATTAATGAATACATTCGAGAAGTATAGTTAAGTGTTACAGTTCTTAGATGCCGTTTGATTCAAGTATCCAACACGAAGTTCAGAAAGCGACTGCCAAAAGTAAAATCCCAAAAATCCATCGAATCATAAGCATAACTATGCAATACAGTATGATTAACGTTATTACTCGCGCTCTTAAAATACTATTACTGTTCAACCATACATCATACACAATCGTGCAATAACACAACAATGCAGCTAAGAAATGACGCAACCATTCACTCAAGTCAAAAAATGTCAAAAAATGAGAGTCCCAGCATTTCTTGGGTAGCAGAGTTTACAGCCCCTTTTAACATTCAATCTTCTAATCTGTTCAGCGTCTGAACATTCCGCCCACTGTTTGAAAGACGACCTTTCAACCACATTAATCATTCTTAAAGTTCAATAAAGGCATGTATAATAATAATAAACCTTACAAATACTCGATAATCTAAATTGGTCATTTAAACTGTATAAAAATTTTCCACTTAAGAAAATTATTACGAAATTTTACAGGTAGCTAAATCAAATATACTATTGTTTTGTACAAGGTGTCAAATTGTCAGAAGACTTCATAATATCTTCATCTATTGGTAGTATGCAGATCTTGGTAACAGGTCTTTTGATTGTTGAATCAGCCAACCGAACAGAGACAACTCGTGTTATATTGTCCTTTCCTGGATGTAGTTGTGTAATTCGGCCAAGGCGCCACTTCATAGGGGGTAAATTATCTTCCTTGACGATTACCATGGTACCTGGAGTTAATGGACTCAATTTTACATGAGACCACTTATTTCTTTGTTGCAATTGATGCAAATACTCAAGATACCAGCGTTTCCAAAAATGTTGCAACATCTGTTGAAGGTGTTGAGAGACGATTACGTGGAACATCTGTCAGGTCCTGTTGAGGTACAGCAAATAGAGAGTCTCCAAGGAGGAAATGTCCAGGAGTCAAAGGAGTGAGGTCATTTGGGTCATTGGAATTTGAGGAGAGTGGGCGTGAATTTAGGCAACTTTCAACTTGTGTTAAAACTGTGTACATTTCTTCGTATGTCAATCTGGTTTCTCCTAAAACGTGTGACAAGTGTTTTTTCGCCGATTTTACTGCCCCTTCCCATAGTCCACCAAAGTGGGGTGCACGAGGTGGAATCATATGTCACTGAATGTTGTCCTTTGTTAAATGGTTCTGTACAGCTTCTTGGAATTTATTATTATTTAACAATCCAGATAATTCATTTAATTTGTTGCGAGCACCTACAAAATTAGTTCCATTGTCTGAATATATATGTTGGCATTTTCCACGACGAGATACAAATCGACGCAAACAATTGAGAAACGCCTCAGTGCTTAAATCATGAGCAAGTTCAATGTGAACTGCCTTGGTCACAAAGCACACAAAAATACAGATGTAGCTCTTGTAAGTAGTGCGACTTCGCACTCGCTCGCCTAGGTTGTACGGTCCAGCATAATCAACACCACAAATAAAAAACGGACGGTTCGGGGTAACTCGCGACGAAGGTATTATAGATCGCCCATGATATGCTCAGCAGTTACAGGTTGAGCGCGAAAACATTTTATGCATTTTCTTAAAACTCCCTTTACAGTATTTTTGCATGATAAGGGCCAATATTTAGTTTTCAATGACGCAATTACAGTCTGACAACCTGCGTGCATTAATTTTTTATGCTCTTCTTCTATTAAGCAAGTTGTTAAAGGGTTGTTCGGCGCGAGAATTATCGGGTGTTTTTGATCAAATGGGATTGGTGCATTGGTAAGACGACCGCCCACTCTAAGGAGTCCATTGTGATCTATAAAGGGATTCAATGAGGATAATTTACTCTTACATGGAATTTCATTCGTTTTTTTCATTTCCCTTATTTCAGAGGAAAAATCCCTAATTTGTTCAAGTTTTAAAAGGCACGTTAAAGCTTCCGATAATTCTTTACTCTCAAGACTGCCTATTTTTCGCTTGTCCTTGTTAGATTTTGTGTTTTTACAAAATCGCAAACAATATGCTGTCACTCTAATCATACGATGCAATGATGAGTATCTTTCAAGCAAATTAAAGTCAAAAGCGGTGGTTAAGATCAGTACTCGTTCGTTCCTTTGTTCTTCAGAAATCTTCTTCTGAATTGCTTCATCTTCAAATCGTGTGGTAGGCCAGTCTCTTTGTGACCGAGAGAGCCAGAATGGTCCATTCCACCAAATTTCGCAGGCAGACAAATCTTCGGGATTAATACCGCGTGATATAAAATCCGCAGGATTTTTCTTTGTTGCTACGTCATTCCAATTACTATTGCTTAACCTTTGAATCTCACTCACACGGTTTGCCACATACGTTTTCCATCGGCTGGGAGTCGATTGAATCCAACCAAGAGTTACCATTGAGTCAGTCCAAAAAAATTTATTGTCGATTTGCAATGTTAGTGCTGTTAAGCATGTCTCTGAGAGTTGGGCAAGTAGCACTGCCGCCTGAAGTTCTAGACGGGGTATCGAGATTGTTTTTAAAGGAGCTACTCGCGATTTCGCACACAAAAGCCGAATGCTAACTTGGCCTGATGCGGTTGATGTTCTGAGATAAAGACAAGCTCCATACGCGGCTTCTGAGGCATCGCAAAAGCCGAGCAATTGAACTGATATAAAATTTTCACAGCAAGCAAATCGAGGTACAGAAATTTGATACAAAGCCTTGAGCTTTGTATGAAAGTTCAACCTCATGGTATGTACCATATGTCCTGTGGCAAGGTCTCGTCCCACCCAAGCTTTAATTGCCATAACTTTTGCATGATTATTTTTGCTTGGATGATCGCAGGTCCCACTAGACCCAGGGGGTAAAATATTTGTGCAATTTTTGATAGAATTATCATTTTCGTAACCCTTTCAGAAGTCGAGTCCTTAATTGCGTATTTTAATTCATCTTCAAGGGGATCCCAGATGAGCCCCAATGTCTTTGGGTCCTTGTCCGCTTGAATGAGTTTTTCTTTATTTGAGACATTATTCTCTTCAAATACCCTTGGATTGTTCGAAGCCCATTTCCTCAATTCAAGTCCAGCTAATGAAAGTACTTCCATTAGTTCCTGTTTCAGTTTCCTAGCTTCCTCTAATGTATTCGCTCATGTGAGTAGATCATCTACATAAAAATCTCTAATAATTACTTCACTGGTGTTTGGATATTTTTCCTTATTTTCCTCACCAAGTTGTCGCAACGCCCGAGTTGCTAAAAATGGAGCTGATGCAATACCATAGCTGAAAAGGTCATTTTGAACAACATATCCAATCCTTTGTGCCGAGTTCAGTGAAACTCCTGTTGAAGTCCTTGCTG
>JAUEJJ010000042.1:4441888-4459436 GCA_032164275.1 Synergus coniferae
TGATTTTTTTCTTTTACATTCCGGGGGTTGTAAAAACACATTCGATTAAAAAATCCATCTAGTAAGGGTGTATTGTAATGTTTTAGAACCAATTATATGATAGTAAACGATTTATACTTTATTTTAAAAAAATTTTGATTTTCGTTTATAAACGTTGCACACGGCAGTTACATATATTTTAAGTTATTATTCAGATCCTCTACTTTATCATTCAATTATTTTTGAATATTCAAAAAATTTTTTTCTAGTTTTAAATAATCAAAATAGTTTCGACAAAATTCGACTTTGAAAAATCGCCAGGCTCACAAACGACCCACATGGACGGTGGAGGGTTAATTATCATTTTTTTTGAGTGAAAAGTAAAATACTCTTTTCGTTAAAAATACACTTTTGAGGATGAAAACAGCAATGACTAGTACTTATTCTTAACAACATCTTTAATGTGAAATAACATTGTGGTGTGTTTAAAAATGATTTTTCATGAAGAGAAAATATTTAATCCTATAAAAGTTCTATAAATGTATATTCGTTTATAAAATTTGTTTACAACAGCGAAATTTTTGCTTTAATCATTTATTCTTATGATATTTGTATCTGTCCATCAATTTTTATTGATTTCTGTTGTACGTTATTAGATTGCACGAAGATAAAAAGTAATATACTGAAAAATCTGAACCACTGCGTGCCCGGCACGCGCGCCACTCTGCTCACGCGCGATTGAAATAAATCATATTTAATAAAGTATACAACCAGAGATACAACTGTACACTTTTTAATTTTGGGACAATATTTCACATAACAAATTACAGAAAATTTATTCAAATCTAAGAGGGCTTTTTGAAATATTTCAAATTGTTTAAGAAATTGTTTCGTAACAATTACTCAACAAATGAATTTTCGGCAGTTTAAATGTGTACTTTGAAATAAACCGTATTACACATTTCGTCCTAAAATTTGAAACTCTTATTCGAAAAATGGTCGACTTGGGAAGCATTATAAGAAAACCTTTTTTTTTGGGATCGAAAAATTGAAAAATCGATATCTGGGAAATTATCGGTAACATATTGAAAAAAATACGTGTCCTTTTTTTTCGTCTATAGAACGAGGGAAAAAAGTTTCAGCGATGTCAAAAAAGACCAACATTTTTTTCGTTAAAAATTCACTTTTAAGGGTGAAAATTAATTTTCTTTGTAAAAAATCATCTTTATTTTCGCAGAAAATATAAATATTTAGTTTCTCTAATTTTCTCTGATTGGAAATTCAACTAAATTTAGTTGAAAATGTACTTTTTAGGTTGAGAACTTAAATATTTAGTTAAAAATAATTTTTTTTATTCAGAAGAATCCAAAATCTTAGATATTTTTCGAATATATATTTTGATTATTTGTAAAACTGATTTACATAAAAGCTACAACAAGGGTTTTTTCCTTTTGCTCTTCACATTGCAAAAGTATGTAATTTTTTTTAAAACAAGGTATCCTTTGAGCTTAAAAATGTTCCCTGTCTAAGAAATTTTTCTTCTTTGATTATTCCAGAAGCCATCGTTAAATGATATGTTCCTTGATGATCGACTCTCTTTAACGTTGGAAGAAATAGTGCACATAAGAAGTGTATTAACGAAAGCAGAACTCGAATCTCTGCCTGTTGAAGGTCGAGTAAAAGAAGACGTTGAAAAAAGGCGCGTTTGCTTCTTGTGCTTGAAAACCAGATTCGGAATTTTGGGACCTTGGGGACAACGTTGTCGTCTCTGCGAAAGAACCGTTTGTGTGAAATGCTACACTAAGGTATATTAAAATGAGATTGCTTGAATTTTAATTTACGAGTACTTTGCATATTTTGGGCGTCGGTGATCTAGCCTCTTGATTCGATAAATAACTTTTTCTAGATGAGAATTCCCACTGAACATTTCTCCCACGTGCCAGTCGTTTTACTTTCCCCGGGACTTTTACTTTCTCCAACCTCATCAGAACCTGATTCTGGGAAAAATTCGTGGTTGAGGTCTTCAGGAGCAGTTGGTTCTGCACCAGCTTCCCCAGCTTCTCGTCGACGAGATTCTAATTTACGAAGCGCTACACCATCGAGTCCATCTGTGACTCCTAGTGCAGTTCCGACTGCTGATTCTACCCCGACTTCGCATGCGAAACCTGAATATCTTCAAGGTGCTGAAAAAAGGTCAGCAATCTTAATTTACAGAAACCAGTCAATCAGAATATGAGTCATCACAAGTTCATCACCTATTCCCATTTTTTCAATTTATAAAGTTAATTTTTGTGAAAAAATATGAACATTGGAATTATAAGATTATTCTGGGTCATTTCCGGTTTGAAAATACTTCCGGTCTGCTTTCGGATAATCAGTCAAAATATTTTTATTTGACACTTTCAATTTTTTAATTGAATTGAAAACTTTTCAATTCGTTTCAAATCCTTTAATGAGATTCCTTGAAATTTCTTAAAATCAATTAAGATTCTTTTGAAATCCTGAAAAATTTCTTGGGAGTCGTAAACTCTTTTGAATTAGTTTGAAATCGCTTCAAATTAGTTAAAATCACTTAAAATCTCATGAAATTTCTTAACAATCTTTGTAGTTCTCATAATTTTTTGGAATTTCTTCAAATTGTATGCAATCTCTTGAAATCCCTTGAAATTTTTTTAAATGATTTATAATCTCTTAAAATTCTTGAAACTTTAAATCCCTAAAAATCACTTAAATTCCTTTAAAATTCTTTAATATCATTTAAAATCCCTTGAAATACTTTTAAAAAATTTGAATTAATTGAATATCTTGAAACTGTTTTGATTTTTTAAAAAATTCTTCAAGAATTCTTCTGAAATCCAAATTTTCTCAAATTCATCTTCAATTCAGCTTTACTTATTTTTTTATTAAAAAAATTCTTTTAACTTTTTTCTAATGAAAATTGATACTGTATATACATATACTGTATAGTGTATATACTGTAAAATTGGTACTAGAATAGTTTTTAGTTGAAAGAAAAGTTCTTTTAGCTAATCATGAATTATTTTTTTATTCAGGCGCTTCAAACCGACAGGCAGTCCAGCCAAATTATCAACAACTGCAACATTTGGAGGCCTTGGCGGTCTAAGTCCGGAGCAACGTTTGGTGGCTGAACGTTTGAGGGGTGTTTCAATGGTGGTTTGCCACGACTGTCGCATCATGGTAATGCAAATAATCAAGAGTTCGCGAAATACTCGTGCCACTATACGCAACAATGTCATTTCACGATTAACCCTCAACCTTTCACCCGCATATGTTTAGGCTAAGTAATTAAGAAATCAATTAATCTAATCACAAGTTCAATATCTCTTCCGAAATAAAGAAAAAAAGCGAGTGCCGCTCAATTTTATCCCTGCTTCAGAAATAGGATTTCAACTTCTAAACTGACTGCAGAAATTAATCCACTTTCCATAATTGTAAACTCACGATGGAAATCTTCACAAATCTTAGCCAATTTTCTCATTAGTTTCATTAGTTAAGCCGAAAACTGTGTTGTCAAAGAAAAGTTTTAAATATGTATTGAAATTATAAAGGGAATCTGTCACGCCACAAATATTGTTAATTAAGAGACTAGTTAGATGTAAAATGTAGAGAAGATATTATATAAAAATCTCACTGCAAAATCGGGAAGAAGCAGAAAAATGAAAACAACTTATCAGATATCTTAACTTTATCTTTTCTGTATTTTTTCGATTTCCGATTTTATTGTGAGATTTACTCTTAATTGAATCAGTATCGCGATACAAATATTGTAAAATGACATATTCAACGGACATTCCGATCATCGACTTGCAATCAAAATGTTGCTATTCAACTAAGGATTGAAATATTGAGTACAAGAAAATCGAAGGTGACCGAAGATTTTCCAAAAAAAAAATCTTTTTTTTGGATAATCGTCGAATGTTAGGACGAGTACAATTAAAATACCTCAGAGTCGTACTGTCTTTTGCAGCTTGATACGAATGGTTAATTAAAAGTGGTTGGCTTTCTTCCATTTCTTTCGCATAATTCCGTGCGGGTTTAAAAAATACTTCCAAGAATATAAACAAACGGCACGCATCACCCATATCATTCTGAACAATTTGATCGAAGGTGTCAATATTAGAAAAGGAAAAAAAAAGGGGGGGGATAGTGAAAATCCAATGTTATCTATGTTTGTTTTGTTTTTTTAAAAATCTTGTTCGTAGATTTTCCATGTTTTGACATCACAGCAAAATACTTCGGAATTTCTTTACCGCGAATTTTTGATGCTTCTTGATTTTTTACAAAAAGATATAGTATAGTAGAATTTGTTATTAATATTATTTTCGGATTTATTTTCCGAGGTGTTTTGCCTTTTTGGCCTTTACAAAGAATCTTGAACAAAGCGTTGGATCAATAGCTTTAGCAGATTTGAATATCAATGTTTTTTTCTAGTTCTTGATATTAATTGCGGATGCCACTGATTAAAGGTTTAAAACTATCGCCAAAAAAAGAGTGTTGTGAAGATATTATAGAGACCCGAAACTAAATTGAAAAATTTTATTTGTAAATAAAATTTATGTTTTAGTGTTAAAATTTTCTCGGAATTCCATATTGGGAATTTTATAAAATGTATACGAGTTATTGAAAACTTCCAAAGAGTGAAAAAAATTTCAGCCTGGAATTCTCAAAATGATTGACATGCTTATTTTTAGATGAAATTTTTCGTTTCCTATTAAATTTGTTATTCTGTTTAATTCCTTTGGTAATTTTTTGAGGACCAAGAGTAGGATTGTCTTGTCTTTAATTATTTCCTGGTTATCAGATATGGCGGCCTGACTTGCAACGTACAAATATCTGTTCTTTGATTATTCTTAAAATTGTATATACGTATCGTAATTCTATTTTATGGAGATTATATAGTGTATACATAGTATTGAACTCAAATGGCATTCAGTGAACAATTGTTTATAAAGTATAAATTAATTAGATGACTATTAGAGACTTATATAGTAATATATTATTTATTTTTTTGTAAGTAACTCTTTCCGGCATATTGTAATTGAGTACTGTGTGTGTACATAATAAAATGCATTGATGCTATCGTTAAATCGTCTTTCTAATTATAAATTTCGAAATTTTCAGATTCACGATTTTAATCGGAAATTAAGAATTTCATGCGCACGCATTTATCAATCATTTATTCTTATGATAATTAAAAAAAATTGTCTTAATCTTTAATAATTAAATTTTGGTTTCAAAAAAAAATGTTGTCACGGAAAACTGCTTTTACAAACTGAAAGTCTCGAAGGGAGCGAAAAAATTCAAAAGATTTTAAATAAATTCAAAGATTTCAAGAGTTTTTAAGAGTGACATCAAAGGATTTTCAAAACATTTCACTGGATTTTAAAGGATGTCAACTAACAATCATGAAACTTTTTTTACTTTGTTGAAATTCCTTAAAATTGCTTTAAATCTCTTGAAATCCTTTCACATGTATGCATGTCTTTGAAATCTCTTGAAATTCTTTAGGAAATCTTGATCTTTGAGATCTTGTGAAATCTCTTGAATATCCTTGAATTTTTTGGAGCTCTTTTAAAATTCTTTGAAACTTTTTAATATAATTGAAAATCACTTGACATTCCTAAAATAGTATATTGTATATCTATAGGGCGAAAAGGAGGTTATTATACCGAGGGTGAAGTTTGACGCCCGAGCGAAACGAGGACGTCAATCATATCCTTTCGCCCTAGGTACACACCATATTTTTTGTCCGACCCCTCCTGAAAATGCGACGTCTAGGTCGAATTGGGTCAGATTAGGTCGGATTCATTTAAATTGAAATTTTGTTAGATTTCGAATTGGGTCGGATTCATACGGATTGACCTTTTTTAATTTTAGGATTGGGTCGGATTTATTCGGATTGAAACTTTGTTGGATATCGGAGTGGGTCGAATTAGGTTTTTCTTTTTTTATGCCCGCCGTACCCGGGCGTAAAAGTGGACTTTTACGCTCGCTGATCGTCACTGGTCTTAAAAGTACAACTTCACGCCCGCAAAACGGGCCTTAAAAGGAGCGTCTTCAGGTGAGGTATGACAAAAATATATTTAAATTTCTTAAAAATCTTGACAATCATTTGAATTCTTTAAAAATTCCTTAAAATCACTTAAAATCGCTTTAAATTCCTTGAATTCACTTGAAATCCTTATTTAGGATATTTTAACATTCAATATCCTTAAATTCTTTGGAACTTTTTGAAAATGTTTTGAAATCCTTTAATATCGTTTCAAATCTTGCGAAAGCTCTTGAAATATCTTTAAATTCCTTATTACATATTAATTAAAATCTCTTGAATACCCTTTAATTGAACCGCCACATTTTTAGAGTGGGATATCACATTTTTTGGTCTGCGTGCAAACTAATCCTGACATTGTAAAAATTACAAATTTAAAAATATTTTTTGATATTATGCAAGCAAATGACTTACTTGAAATAAATTCCTAAAAATAAAAGATAACATATAAATTCAAAAGGGGTGAGAAGACATAGCATTCAGATCAAGAAATTTTACATTCCCTTGTACGATGCGGTGGCAGATCAATTCTTTGGACTTCTTTTAAAATCCTTCTGAAATTTTTTAATAGCATTCAAAATCACTTGAAATACCTACAAATGTTTTTAAATTACTTAAAAATTGTGAAACTCTTCTGAATTTTTTTGAAATCCCTTTAAAATTTCTACAAATCAATTGGCAGTTCCGATTTAGATTCAAAAGTATAGGCGTGAATACAAATCCAACCAAGAGTTTAAAAGAGGTGACTTCAGAACTTCGAGATTGCGAGAATCTATTGTCAATATAATCGCAGCTTCTTTTTTATAAAATGATAAGAGTTGGGATCCATAGACGGAACTACCTATGTATAATTATCATCAAGAGAGGATTTAAAGTTAGAACGAATATGATTTTATTTACATTTGAGCGATGAATACATATTGTTTTTGCCGTTCAATTATCGTAATACTCATTACTTGATAGATGATAAAAAATAAATCGTAATGCATTAGTTATACGTGTAATTAATGAACGAATCACATATTTTTCATTTTGCAGACACGCGAGAGTCAAAACGACAGTAAAGAAACCATGAGAATGTAAGAACGAGTGATGGAGCGATTGTGTTTCTATTTACAAACTGTGTCTTGAATTATGTATAACTTAAAATACACGTTCACAATTTCGAGAAAGTAACACGATTCAGTTAAACTATGCAAACTTCATCTACTGCTAATCATAAGCTTACAGCTAACGGACTACTTCTCTACGAGTAAGTGCCTCACAAAAGATTTCCCTGACGCTTCTAAAAAGAAGAAAAACCTCAAATTGACACCAAGAAAATACCTTGCAGTAGATCGTGGATGAGAATCAAAAATTCATGACAATAAATAAATAGTGAAATTGCAACATAATGTGTGTGATGTCAGTGGAAGACAGTATCGAGTTTAAACTGCGGTATAACTTCATTTCTGTCTAATCCTGGTGTCCAGGGATACAAGTGTTTTTTTTTTCTTTTTTTTTTTTCTTTCTTTCTAAAAATCGAATAATCCACGTTTTCCTATTTATTATTGATTCAATACTTTTTTAATATCTAACTACAATAGTAGTATTATATAGCACTATATAGTTTCTGTTTTGCCTCTTTCGCAAATCGAATTTCAGGAGACAATTAAAAATAAAGTAATGAAAAATGATAGTCAAGGACGGTCATCAAAATAAATTAGTTTCCTCATTCTCAATATTTACATACTAGGCTTCACTCAACCTCAAGATTTGAGCTCTCATCTGATATCTTAGATAAATTTAAAATTACAGTTTCAACTTGAACTCCCTCAACTTAAAAGTACTTCGATTTAACCAAGAAACAAAACAGTAACTAACTACGAATTGAAGACATTCAATCACGCTTTCCTGTATCCCCGTCACTCACAGAATTAAGAGATTTCGTCTCAGAGTGACGAACTCACATTTTCAAAAAATCTAAAATAAAAATACTTTTACAATCTTTTCCAAATAATTATCAGAATACTGTAATATCGGCCTCAATTCAACGCAAATCTAATATAGATAATAAAAAAATTGAAGCTCACTCTTATGTACACTTAAATTGGAAGCAACTTCCAATAATACAATATTCAATAGAGATTATAAAATAGATTGTAAAGCAGAATCTAAAATATATTATAAAGTATAGTGAAACTTGGTAAATAAACTTTGAAAAATTAGATTAATGGTGAATTCGACACTCTGATTTTAAGATCTCGGAATACGTATTTATATTCAAGAAGAATGTGATGATCAACGAATTAGACAAGTAGCGCAAATACGTTGAGGACCGATGCAGTCGTCGTGGCAAAAAGCGCCACATTGGCGGCAAATGACCATTGCTCCTCGCATATTACATTCCCAGGGAGGAGGAGGATCGCCTCCCATTATGACACCGGGAGCTCCAGGTTCGGCTCCACCCCCACCTCGCCCATCGAGAGCCCCTCTGGCTTTTAGAGTAACCGCTTGATGAGATCCTTCACCAGCACTAGCTGGTCTTCCTCGTACCAAGTGAACGCCGACTCCCATACCTGCAATTTGCGGAGGCAAGGGTGGTGCTGAAGATGCACGGGGTGCGCTATCTCCAACGCCAGTTCTTTGCACGAGGATATATTGTCCGAGGCCTCCGTTTCCATTCGAGCCTATTTGTGTTACTGGATTGCTCTCCGTTACCTTAAAAAGAAAAAAAAAACATTTCATTTAGTGGCTCAGGGGGTAGGACACGAGCTCCCAATTTCGGGCCTCGCGGGTTCGATTCCTGGAGCCGGTACCAATGGAAAAATGTTCTATGTACTTCTACTGTAGCTCTGAGGGGATAGAGTACAAAGGCCTAATGGCTAAGTGCTCTGAACAGCGAAGGTGCTGCCCTTGTTAAAATATACTACTATACTACGAGCGCTATGTGCGCGTCTTTGTCAATAATGTATGCTTATGATAATTTTTAAAAATCTTATTTTAAAATATCGTAATCTTCAACACATAATTTGATTTTTGACCCAAAAACAATTTTGTTAAAAAATAGTTCTATAAACTTAAAATCTTAAAGAAAATATATAATTCTTTAAAATAACTTAAAATATCTTGAAATCCTTCAAGATGTTTTGACATTTTTAAAAACTTGTGAAATTCATGAAAATCTTTAAATTCTTTGAAACTCTTTTCAAATCCCTTGAAATATTTTAAAATATTTTTAAATTACTTGAAAATCGTGACAATATTAAAAAATTTGTTTTTAGTTTCTTTAAAAATCTCTTAAAATCATACGAAATCTCTTTAAATTCCTTAAAATCTCTTGAAAATATTTTAAATTTTTCAAAATCACTTGACATACCTAAAACAGAGCCTAAAAGTATTTTCAAATTATTTGAAAATCTTGAAATTTATTTATTTATTTATTTATTTATTTATTTTTGTTTGAAACTTTATCTCTTGAAATTTTTTAAATTCTTTTTGAAGTTCCTTAAAAAAGAATAAGGAGGAAATCGACTTTTGAGGTCAGACCTTGGATCTAACACCTTTAAAATGGTTCAGTTTTGACGACTTTTAATTCGTAGGACCATTTAATTGTATTTAATTTAAATAAAAAATTGTTGACTATTATGGCCATGTATTAATTATCCGATCCATACTTTACCGATATTTTTTTCTCTGCAACGTTACTTCTAAATATATTGACATATCAAATTGGAAATTTCTAAAATTAAAGAAAATATGCTAAGGTATGTTTCTCTGGTCCAAAATAAAAAAAAAAAAATTCAAAATTTTTTTTTATTTTAGAAGTAACTTTGCAGAGAAAAAATGTCGATAAAGTAGTGGTCGGATAAGTAATACATATGCAGCCTTAAGGGTGTTGAAATCAATTTCTAACCGCAAAAAATTCGATTTCTTTATGTCACTTAACCAATATTATACGTAAATATTTTTTCGTTGTGTTACGGTATATTTTAAAATATAATTATGGATACAAAGCTAAAAAATATCTATATTGTTATATTTGTTAGTAATATAGAATGAAATTTACCGAATATTTTCTTTTAAGTAGAGTTCTTACCTCTGCAGGCGCCGTTTGACGAGCAGTGGTAAAAACATGTCTGAGCATAACAGCTTGTCCTTTACTCTGTGGCGGTTTATTGTGTGATGTTGAATTCTGTGATTTTTGAGTTTTGACTGTTGTGACAGTTCTTCCCCCAGATTTTGTAGTCGTGAAAGCACCATCGCCTCTTGCTAGCAAACTCGGTGGGGGTTTCAAATGTGCCTTCAACTGATCTCTATTTGGTGAACTTTGGATAACCTATAACATCAATCAAAATTGCATTTATTGACGTTGATACAGAAGAGATACTACTTGTTAAATTAAAATAACATTATAAATAAGAACTTACAGCTTGACATATTTGATAACTCCGTTCCAAATTGACCGCTCCAGGTGGTTCTTTCGTCGAACTCCTCGATCTTCCTCCTTGTTCTTTATTACTTCCCCTCGACCTCTGGCCTCCTTGTGTCGACCTAGAAGGTCTCGACGCAATCGTAACAGCAGGATACTGTTGTTGTTGTTGCTGCTGATGCTGCTGCTGCTGCTGCGGTTGCAAAGTCGCAACAATTTGCCTCGCTTGTGCTGTCATCTGTGTCTGATGTTGATGAATCACAATTGCACTCTGTGCATGATTCTGTGATTGCATGGAAACCGTCGCTTGTAAATTTTCCTGCGTCGGATTTTGGACATTATTTTGCAAATTATTGTGAATAACATTGCCCTGAGTTCCAATCTGCACCATTTCCTCATGCGGCCTCACAATACTGACTTGCTGCTGTGGATTTTGCTGACTTTGGATTTGCGAAGGAAGAGAATTCCCAGAATTCATAGTCTGCGTCGTTCCGTGTCCTGAATGAAAACTCGTCTGGACGAATCGAATAGATTGCAATTGTGGAAAAGCGATAATTGGCGAACTTTGAGACTGTTGCATGTTTTTCATCAAACAACTAGTAACTGGAGTCCCTATTGTCAAGGTATCGGGCTGAAATGGAGCACTCTGAACAACTGGCAGTTGTATACAATTGATCGATTCCGTATGAGCATCTGTACTGATGAATTGCGAGGGATTTGTTGAGTCTGTTGTTGTGGAAGTGTCGCTGCATTCATCCTGAGTTGTTACTGTGATGTTTGCAGCTACGGATCCGTCAAGGGCTGCAGCAACTAGTGGCAAGGAAACTTGCAATTCCTCCTGAGTCTGGAAAGACGATAGATATTTGATTTAATATTGTTGCTTGCTTTGGAGACACTAGTTAATTTATTAATACAGTTAAAGAGTGACTAACTCTGTTATTTGGATTATTGCTAACAGCTCCAACGTTTGGATCAACAGCCCAACTGCATTCCAACATTTCCGAGCAAACGTAATTATTCGCTTCTCGAAGAGCCTCGTCTTCATTTACAACTGCTAGGTGTCCAACTTCTTGGACTGTGACGTCTTCCACTGGTCCTGCAACTACTGAGGTTTCTGTTTCCTCTTCGCCAGTCGAACCAATTTCCATTCCTTCTAAAATTGGGTAGATTATTTCCTCTGGACATCCAGATATTTCTTCATAAGCTTCTCGCATTTCACCTCGGACCTAAAAGAAGATTCATTCGTTAAACAGCATCATTATAAAGGAAGAAAAAATTAAACATTTTAATTCAAAATCTCTCTTTAAGCGATTCTTTAATTCAATTCTTACCTCAAGTTCATGAATACGCTGCAACGTCTCAATATCAATTTCCATTCCTTCAGGAATCTGTGGCTCGGGATCCGCTGTATGTCCATTTGAATCCTGCATATCAGCTTGAATATCACTTTGTATGCCTGTTTGCATTTCCACTTGCAAACTCGCTTGCATCTCGGTCTGCATTTCCGTTCTCATTTCTGTCTGCATCTCGGTTTGTATCTCATGCTGTATTTCATATTTTATATCATGCTGAATTTCATATTTTATCTCGAGCGGAATTTCATGCTGTATCTCATGGTGTATCTCAGTTGGCATTTCATGCTGAATTTCATGTTGCATTTCGTTTTGCATATCATGAACTTCGCTCTGGTTAATTACAACCTCAGAATCATCAGTCATAAGATCACAGGTAGCATCCTGATCTTGCGGCGAAGCGGAATTATTATCACATTCCAATTGATAGATTTGTTCATTCGAAAGTTGCGAGAACTGTTCCTTAGAAAACTGCAATGATGGATCTTCAGAAGTCTGAGATACACATTCCTCCGAGGTTTGAGAAATTTCATCAGAAACATGAGAAAAGCATTCAATCTCCTCACTAGGGGGTTCCGGAATTTGCCGATTCATCTGTAACTTCCCCCAGACAATTTCTTCATTCTGAATCTTCTCCTCATGAACTTGAACCTCAATGTGCGACATTTCTTCACTTTGACAGACCTCATCAGTCTGAGAAATCTCCATGCTTTCTGAAATTTTTCCCTCAGGCTCTTGCACTTCATGAATCTGGTGTATCTCTTCAATTTCATCTATGCTCTCACTTATTTCTTGACTCACCTCTTCAACAATTTCTTCTCTCAGTTCTTGCTTCTCTTCTTGATTATCTTGAAGAATGACTTCTTGTTTAATATTTTCAACAACTTCAGACTTCACCTCAGAAATCTCTTTATCATCTTCCTTATAATCTTCCTCCACCTCTTCGACTGAATCTTTGACCAGTTCCTTAGGACTTATATTTACATTTACAACTTCTTTCAGGAGATTCACATCCTCCAAAATTTGTACAGGGTCATCGTACTCCGGTAGTAAGTTTTGTTGAACTTCCTGGGCACTCAGAACATTCTCAGGAACTTCAACGATTGTCTCTGGGGTGCAGAAAACTTCCTCCATTTTTTCTTCGACAACTGCTGGGAGACAACGTGGATTTTCGGGCATAACTTGTTCCACATTCGACTCGTGTCGCAGACGAAGACTTGAACGGGTGACGGCACCCACAGATCTTGGCTCGGTGCAGTGCAATCCTGATCTCAATTTGGGTTCCCGCTTTTCTCCCCAAATTGGCTCAAAGTGCTTTAGTTTCCAAGGGTCCAACTTGTTTTTGTCCCTCTCGGCTTCCATTTTCAGTCGCTGTTGATTCTCGGGTGTGAATTCACCCTCTGCCAGTCGCTTTCGCCATTCCAAACAGGCTCTTGCAAAAAACTCGTTATTTAATCCTGAGGTCGCGGCATCCTAAAAATATAGCTTCGTCTTAAGAATGCGCTTCTACTATTTCCCAATAAAAATATAATATTTGAATCTGACATCTTGTTTTCAAATTTCTATTGTACCTTTTCATGAAACTATAGTTAACTGAATTTGTATATTTAATTTGCAAGCTTATAACCTAGACCTTAGATTCGAAAGCAACATAACATCAGCAATCTGAATCCTATCCTATACTATCCTATCATAAAAAAGAAATTTAAAACGATTTCAAGTGATTTTAGGAATTTCAAAAAATTCAAAAAATTTTTAAGATTTCAAGTTCAAGATTTTCATGTAATTTCAAACCATAAAAATCTTTTGGATAATAAAATCTTTTAAAAGATCTTTTACAATCCCCTGAAATCACTCAAAGCTTTTCGATATTTCTTTAAAATTTGTTTGAAGTCTAAAACCTATTAAATCTTGTGATATCTACTGATTTCAATGAATTCTTTTGAAATATCCTGAAATATTTTTGAATTTCTTTTAAATCTTTTGGAAACTCTGAAATCCGTTTTAATTCAATCTTACAGAAATGATGAGTCTGTCCGTTAACTTTCAATTGAAAAAACTTACAAACATTTTATAAAAATCCACTTTTGCGAATAGAATTTATATTAATACGTATCTCTTATTTTTTTGTCTTCTACAACATAGCAAAGTTTCATTGAAATCGGCTCGTAACAATTCGGAATGTTTCCTTAGAAGATATTAAAAAGGGCGAGTTTCTTGTATCTTTGCAATAATTTATAACTTTAATTTAATATTTGAGTTACTTTGTCTTTTTTTTATAATTTCCATTCAATAATTTTTATGCCATAAATAGAAATTTAAAGAATTGCATCCAATGGAAGAAAAAAAGAATTTATTATTCACTTGCAAAAACATATTGTTTTTTTTTTTAAATAAAACTTGGTACAAATACCGGATAAACTTCCGATTAGGGTCCACCTTCAAACCCCATCAAACTACGTATACCTACGTATTTTGACGCGCTGATTACGAAAATGATAGTGAAAATTGGCGACTAGTCATGGTGAAACCATGAAAAAACCATAAAAAATCATGGTTTTTTGCGTTTATCTCAGGTAATATGCAAAATTTCAAAAAAAAGTTTCAAACAAAAGTTGTAGACTTCATCCAGATCATTTTCTGTTTTATACATTTTTTCTACAGGTAATAGTTTCCGAGAAAATCAGTGATATATCGATTTTCATTAAAAAAAAACCCATACAATTCATGGCTTTTTGCCTTTATAACAGACAATATGCAAAATTTCACAAAATTTTTCAATAGGAGTGGTGGGTGACATTTAGGAATGGGTGACAGATAAAATGGGCATGGTAAAGGGAGTTGGTGTGCTTGCAGGAGGGGTGGGTGACATTTACGAATGGGTCACAGATAAAACGGACATGGGGAAGGGGGTCGGTGTGCTTGCAGGAGGGGTGGGTGACATTTAGGAATGCGTGACAGATAAAATTAAATGGGTAAATGGCAGGGTAAATGGGGGTCGGTTTGTTTGTTTTTTTTTTATTAAAAACTCAAAAAAAAATTACATACTAACAAAACATAAAAAAATATGCTCTTCAAAGTACTCCAACCTTCCCGCGGTGAAGAGCGTGATTAGACACCAAGCCGAAACCAATGGACGTACATACCTCGAAAACGATCATTGGCAAAAAAAAATGCTTGCAACAAAAAATATGTATTTCGATGTGATCTACAACTTTTGTTTGAAACATTTTTTTAAATTTTGCATATTGCCTGAAATAAACGCCAAAAACCATGATTTTTATGGTTTTTTCATGGTTTCACCATGAAAATCTCCTAGTCGCCAATTTTCACTATCATATTCGTAAACAGCGCATGAAAATACATAGGTATACGCGGTGTGAAGGATTTTGGAGGTAGACCTTAATCGGAAGTTCACCCCAAATACCTCTAAACTCGCGTTGTTTTTTAAATTCTTTTAATTGGGGGGAAAGTACAATTTAAAGTAACTTTAAAAGGAACTTAGGTTACTTTCTCTAGTAAGTGTAACTGTAACTATAGTAACTGACTCTATTTGACTTTCTGCGAGTTTATTTTTTTATTTTTTATAAAACATACCTGTCTGTCGACAGCAGGTAAAAGTTGGGCAAGTTTCTTCTGATACAGAGGAGGAAGACCTTGGAAAGTATGCCTATTTAGTAAAGCTCGCAAACTTGTACTGGCGAGAATGCTAGCTGGAGATTCGAGATCAACTAATCCTGCTTCCAATTGTGCTGCTGCTGACAATCTTTTGGTGGATCGTCTTCTGCCAGACTTCAAACTAAAGCCTGGTAAACTGGCCAGTACTTCTCGCATCGTTGCAGCAGGTTCTTCAACAACTAATTTAATATCAAATCCTAATTAATTAAGATTTCTTTAAAAATTTCAATCTATATATGTATTTCAAAGAATAATAAAGCATGTTCAGTTTACAACATATTAGCAGAAGCTAATATGATGTAAACAAACTTACACATAACCAAAAAAAAAGTATTTATCTGCTTTTCAACCATCAATTAAATTCCCATCAATCACTGTGAATTGATAATAATTTCAGTTAAAAATGGAAGTAAACAAATTCAAACAAAGACTTCATTGTCTTCATTTTCCACCAAACAAATATCGATATTCCTTTTTTTTTTTTTTTCAGCCAAAATACGCAATTTAAACTTACGTCAAGTAAAATTGGGAAATATTAAAAAAGTGTTTTTAACATTTACCTGAATTAATATGCTGTATGTTATTGACAGGCGAGGATGGATCGTTGAGAGGTGGTGGCAAGGGTTTGACAACTATGCGTGGCAAAGTACGTGAGTTTCCAGCCGCGATTGTAGTATTTTTTCTTCGTCTTTTTGCCTGCTGACGAAGAGCATGTTTAATGACCTTTTTGCTGTGTACCATGCTCGAGTAGCCGGAGCATCCAGGGCCATTTTCACCACCCCCATCCCCCTTGACAACGTCAATGTCCGCCTCCATGGTTCGACAGGGTGGGCAAACAAATCCTGACCCTCTCTCTACTCCTCTCTTTCGAGGATCATCACACCCTGGATGGAATCCACGGCAGGGCTCACAAACAATTATGAATCCTGATTCCGAATCGTAGAACAAGATACAAAAACATTGTCTTCTACGACAATCGGCACTACATTTTGTGGGTTGAAATCAGTAAACTAGGTTAGATTTTAATGAACTTCGTGTTCGGGAGTTTTACGGACGATAAAGACAACTCAATTTTAAAACTTCGGGTTAAAAAAACGGGATTTTAGCTGAAATTAGGCAAAGAAGACTCTCTGAAAAAACTTGCGTGTATCGTTTCAGCCATATTGTATTTACGAATTTTTCTTGGGAATCAAGAAAATCCCTAGTTTAAAGAAGAAAAGTCTAGGTACTTTTTGCGAGTTACGTTTTTTACATTCAACCAAATTCAACTCTCTCTTAAGGTGCAGAATATCTTTGGGTGCAGTCAAATATATTGTGCCAGATTGTGCAGTCCCATGTCGACAGAAAACGTCGGCGTAAAGCAGAAAGCAGAAAATTAATAGGCATAAAAATTGTTCCCTACAGTCAAAGCAGAGTCAAAGATATTAATAATCTTAATAATATCTTTGCTACAGTCTCATGATGGCAGAAAACGTCGTCGTACTAAAGCAGAAATCAGAAAAACACTAGAACTTCAGCCAATGACAAACTTTCGTAAAATCACTAGATAGATTTCATTGGCTGAGATTCTAGTGTTTTCCTGCTTTCTGCAATAAATTTATAACAGGTTAACAATAACATCATTCAACTGTCTCTACGTCCAAACTAGGTATATCCTGGCTGGTCAGTCCTGGTATATCTCACTCGTCTTAACCAGTCTTAACCGTCTTAACACTTATATTATGTAGATATTGTCGGGAGCAGCCTTATCGACGGGCGCATCAGATCGGGCTCTATTCTCGAGTTCGTTCGAAACTTTCCATATACGTAAAGTTTCGAATAGTAACTTCCGTATACGAGCACGGAGTCGTATTCTCGAGCACTCTTCGAACTTGCGATTCGAGCTATTCGTATACGAATCAGCCCTATCCAACTCGCTGATTTTTGCATTTGGAACGTCCGTAAATATATGACCCCCACTTGGTAGTACTTGGTAATCCCTACTGATGGCGCAGCTGCGCTTCAGCCCGATTTTAACATTGTGTCTTATGGGATAATCTTACAAATAATTAAAAAAAT